>SEYY01021523.1:5000-7500 GCA_009176605.1 Armadillidium nasatum
ATATATATATATATATATATATATATATATATATATATATATATATATATATATATATATATATATATATATATATATATATATATATATATATATATATATATATATATATATATATATATATATATATATAATATATATATATATATATAATAATATATAAAAATAATCGATACAGAAAAGTCATGTTACGTATAAATAAGTAACTTCACTGATTTTCAATACAGAAAATAAATAAATAAATAAATAAATAAATTAAGATTGTTATATCCCAGACACCTAAAAAGAAGTCCCCCGTTATCACCCCTCCTCCCACCCACCCCCCACTTCAGATCTTTAGAGGTCATTATTTCTTGGTGCGCGAAACTGAAACACACACACACGCAGGAAGTGGTGTTGCCTCAGGGGCCGCGATCCTTCTTCCTTTCTCTCTCTCTCTCTCTCTCTCTCTCTCTCTCTCTCTCTCTCTCTCTCTCTCTCTCTCTCTCTCTCTCTCTCTTTCAGCTATTCTTTAGTTTCTTATACCCTTTTTTCTATCTTTCTTGCTTCCTTTCTCTCTCTTTCTCTCTCTCTCTCTCTCACTTTATCTCTCTCCTCGACGTCTAGTATTCTTTTCTTATTTGCATTCTCTCCTTTACTCTCACTCTCCCTCATCTGACTCTTCCATTCTCTCCTTCTTCTTTTTCATTCTCTTTCTCCTATCTCTCTCTCTCTCTCTCTCTCTCTCTCTCTCTCTCTCTCTCTCTCTCTCTTCTCTCTCTTGTTGACCAGTGCCTGGTTTTAGGACCAACTGTGGTTAGCTTACTTCCTAAGGATTGTTATGGCATCGTCCTAAAATAATAATAATAATAATAATAATAATAATAATAATAATAATAATAATAATAATAATAATAATAATAATATGTAAAAAAAATGCAAGAATTTGCCATCAATTGAAAATTAACCAATTTTGTAAGGTAGATTTAAAAAAAAAAAAAAAGAAGAGAGAAAATAAGTCATTCGAGCCCCCTACCTCAACCCCCACCACCTCACCCCACCACCTCACACCTCCCAGCATAAACTAGACTCGAACCTAACCGAAAAAAACGAAAGAAAGAAAATATTACCAACTAACCACTCAACCAAACTTTAGAATATTTTTTGTAAGTAAAATTTCCCAATTTCAATCCCCCTTTCTTCAGACATCTCCCCACCATCCCCCAATTACCCCGATCTATTTTCTTTTTCTTTTCTTTTTTTTTTTTCCTTCTTCTTCTTCCGATTTTTCTTTCTTCGCGAACAATACTATTATTGTTCGACTATTGTCCGTGTTCTGGTACCCGGAATGCAGAACATACTAAACAACTTCACTAAAATAACAGCTGACACCTTATATATAGAGCTATGAAAGTGACACACACACACACACACACACACACACACACACACACACACACACACACACACACATATATATATATATATATATATATATATATAATATATATATATATATATATATATATATATATATATATATATATATATATATATAATCTAATTCTTACGTAACTGTCTATCTATCTATTTATCTATATTTCTATATATCTAAGGCGGAAAAAAAATATAAAAAATGAATTTTTGTATAAAAGAATTGTAATTTTAAGTAGATTGTAAATTTGTTTTGCCGAATGGTATACCGAAACCTGTAAATGAAACCATATATTTTAAGGTTTTATTATAAATAGATATTTAGAAAAAGAAATCATATATTCAGAAAGAGATAAATTTTTTAGTAAATTTAATTTAATTTTTAAGAAGATTTAATTCCTTAAGTTGGCAGGTTTTTGTTGTAACTGATTAAATCTTATTGTACCTTTTTATGGAGCAGATTTGTGGATAAATTTAGAAAACAGTAGCCAGATTTTAAATCAGTTTTCTATAGGTAACCATAAAGCTTTTAAAAAAATATGTAATTTATAAAGCAGAATGAGTAATCATAATATATGTAATCAAATGTTTTTTTTTTATGTTTAAATTTTATATTAATTACCTTAAAATATGTACAACTTTTAGATTACTTTTTAAACCTTGCATATTTATTGAAAAAAATAAAGCAGAATTTTTGAAAAGTGAGATAATTAGAGATATTGAAAGAATATTTAATCGTGTCTGTGCGGGGTTTCAGAAATAGTTCACAACGATTTGGATGCTCTTAAGGATAGAATTTTTTATGTTCAAGTTAGAGAAGATCCTCTTAGATAAATTTGCATTTTTATTGTATTTTTTAACCATGTTATGTACTATGTCCACGATATAAAGAATTAAAGTCTAAAGCATATCTATCTATCTATCTATCTATCTATTTATCTATCTATTTTTCTATCTATTTTATCTATCTATCTATTCTCTCTATCTATCTATCTATTTATCTGCTAATCATCCGGAATAGCTTGACCCTTATTTCAAATGAGTTTCATCATTTAAATCTTCACTGAAAAATATTTACCTAAAATTC
>SEYY01021523.1:12500-15000 GCA_009176605.1 Armadillidium nasatum
CATAATCTAAACATCTTAGACAATCTAGCCTTACATAATCTAAACATCTTAGGTAATCTAGCCTGACCTATTTAAACATCTTAGGTAATCCAGTCTGACATAATCTAAACATCTTAGACAATCTAGCCTTACATAATCTAAACATCTTAGATAATCTATCCTGACATAATCTAAACATCTTAGGTAATCTATCCTGACATAATCTAAACAACTTAGACAATCTAGCCTGAAATAATCTAAACATCTTAGGTAATCTAGCCTGACATAATCTAAACATTTTAGGTGATTTAGCCTGATATAATATAAATATCTTAGGAAAATTTAGTCCTGACATAATCTGCAAATTTTAGGTTAATCTAGCCTGAAATAATCTTGACATCTTAAACATTTATAATATTCATAGCAAGAAACTATGTAAAATAAAAAAAAAAACACTAACCGAACATAACATAACTTAACATAGGAATTAAATTTTTAATCAATATTTATTAATTAACTTATGTGACGACCCCTGTGGGTGAACCACACACTAGAAACATAAAAAAATTATTTTTATATAACCTGTAAATAAATGTTTATTATTATTATTATTATTATTATTATTATTATTATTATTATTATTATTATTATTATTATTATTATTCGTAGATATTCTTATATTCATGGTGAGATACTATCGTTTTTGAATGCTATGTGAACAAACCATTAACCTAAGATAATCTAACTTAATTTATTCTAACCAAATATAGAAGTTTTTTGATATTAAAAGGAAGAAACTGTAGCTAATGACTTATGAAAGTAAATCAAAGCTAACATAGCCTAGCTTACTTTAACCTAACCTAACTTAATATAACCTAACCTAACTTAATATAACCTAATATAACTTATACAACCTACCTAACTTAATACAACCTAACTTAACTTAAAATAAACTAATTTAACTTAATATAACCTAACCTAACTTAATACAACCAAACCTAACTTAACATAACTTATCCTAACTTAAAACCACCAAACCTTACTTAATATAACCTAACCTAACTTAAAATAACCTAACCTAACTTAATACCACCTAACCTAACTAATATAGCGTAACTTAACTTAACATAACCTAACCTAGCTTAATACCACCTAACCTAACTTAACACAACCTAACCTAACTTAGTACCATCCTAACCTAACTTAATATTATCTAACCTAACGGTAACAATTTAGGTATTCATAGAAATCATAGAAGAAATGTACCTCATTTAATTGCTATTGAAATTTTAAAAATTCGTTCCTCACAAAGAAAGTTTGTTCCTTTGATTCGCGTGACAAATCTAAACAAACATCTTCAAACACTGACAAACCTTATTAAACAAGCTCTCAATTTTAAAAAAATAAATAAATAAATAAATAAAAAATAAAATGAATAAAAAAAAAAATGAAAAAAAAAAAAAATAAAAAAATTTGATGAATTTGTTAAAAAAAAAAAAAAAATAAAAAAAAATTTAATTTCTTTTCTAAGACGTTTTATATTTTATGAATATTTTTATTGATGAGGGGTTTGGGTCAGAAGGGGGTAGTGTGGAGGAAATATTTTATTTTATATTGAAAACAAGGACAAATTATTATTATTATTATTATTATTATTATTATTATTATTATTATTATTATTATTATTATTATTATTGTTATTATTATTATTACTATCATCATCATCATTATCATTGTCATTGTTTTTGTTATTATTCTGTTATATTCTCATTATTATTTACTGGTATTGTTATTATCATTATTATTAGTATTATCATCATCATTGTTATTATTATTGTTCTCATTTTGTTTTCTTCTCATTATTATTATTATTATTATTATTATTATAATCATTAGTTATTATTGTTTTATTATTATCATTATTATTAGTATTATCAGCATCATTACGATTATTATTGTTATTTCATTATTCCTAATTTATTATTATTATTATTATTATTATTATTATTATTATTATACATTCGATAACTTACTTAAGGGGGAGGGGAAGACTAAACCCGGTTGCAGTTATTCCCAGCCCCAAGTTACCTTCTTGATTGAGCAATAATTTAAAACATTAGTAAAAATTTTGTATATTTGAATCAAGTGAAAAATAACTACTTGTTTTGTTTTTTTTTTTTAATTGTGACTTAAAAATTTGTACTTTTGGTTAAATTATTATTATTATTATTATTATTATTATTATTATTATTATTATTATTATTATTATTATTATTATTATTATTAAAGCAGTCCGTTTAAAATTTGGTTAAATATTATTATTATTATTATTATTATTATTATTATTATTATTATTATTATTATTATTATTATTATTATTATTATTATTATTATTCAAGCTATATTATTATTTTATTATTATTATATCATAATTGCAAGTTATTATTATTATTAATATTATTATTAGATTATTATTATATTATTATAGCAAGTTATAATTATTTTTATTATTTATTATTAT
>SEYY01021523.1:37500-42500 GCA_009176605.1 Armadillidium nasatum
GAATTTGATAACGATAACAAGATAACTCCAACAGTGAATCCAAGAATTTTTAATAACTCAGAAGTAAATCAAAATATTGAAAATATTCCTCAAACAAACCGAACATATTACTCAAGAGTGGTGACTAATCCACCATATACCCATCAAGTGTATCTTAGGCCTGAACCAATTAGTCCAGATAAAATTCACGAGCTACTTCTCCAGCAACGTAATAAAACATCTGATGAAAATAATAAAGATGGTTCTTCAACTTCAAATAACCAATCAAATGAACTTTATAAACAGAAACTTATTTTCGATTTTTTGAATTCCATAAGCTCAAAATTTGAAAATAATAATAAACCTTTAGAGGAAGATTCTGAGAGTGAAAACCGAAGTTTCAAACCTTCTTTGATTGATTCCATTTCTAATAATGATACCAATAAAAGTAAACCCATTCAACCCCTAATCGATAAAATTGGAGATGATTTAAATAATACCGAGAACTTAGCTAAGAATTTGCCTGCAAAGTTAAATACTTTGTTAAAACTCTACGTCGTTAAATTAATACAAGATCATAATTCAACTGAATTTATGAATATTATCGGAAATGCCGATAATTTCACATCCATTAATCCAAAAGTAAACTTATCTAATAATGAATATAGCTTACTACGTGACTCTTTGGAATCAGTGAATGAAGGATTGGTAAATCTAGACGAAGTCCTAGAATCCCTTTATGCAAATGTAACTTCAGATTTAAATAATCGAAACCAAACTGAAAACAACACAAAAATGGATATGGAATTTTCAGAACTAAAAGAAGATCTAAATCAAATGTACCTTCAAAAGCTTTTAAATACCATCAAAAATTCTTCCTCGGATTATAACAATAGTTTAAATTCTTCTTGTGAAAATGAAAAAGAAAATAATTGTTTAAATGACTTTCTTAACAAACTAAAAAATCAAAGTAATTTTCAAGATATTATGTTAACGTCCGAAAAATTAGATATTAATAATAGAACAAATAACTATAATAGCACTGATGACATTCCATTGAATTATGATAAGAATTATACGAATGACTTTGATGATAATGAAATTGAACTTGATGATGGTAATGATGATGCCCTTGACGATGATGACAATATTGATGATACTTATTATAATCCAACGTTAAATAATTCGAATTATAGTGATGTTAATAAGTTGTTTAATAACACGAAGAATTTAATTGGAAACGTATCCAACAAAACGAAAATTTATTTTGACAACTTTGGCAACCTTAACATCTCCTCTGATAATGAATCTGATATTTTAAATTTACATGACTATTTTATTAAACAACTTTACGATCAGAAATTAATTCAGGAACATTTATCAAATTTAAACCAATCGTATAATGAAATTTTAAATTCGACATTAAGTAAAAATGATACTGAAATTCCAAGTATCATTTATAATAATACTATTGATTTAATAAAAAATTTTACAAACCAAATTAATGAGACAGAAAATGATATAAATGAAATGTTCAGTTTTAAGTAATTGGGATTCAAACAACACTTATAATTATAATTACAATCTAGGAGATAATAATACTGATAATAATACCAATAACACAGATTTTTCCTCTTACAGAAGTTTTATTCATAGATTGGATGATTACGTATCAAATTATTTTAAAAATCATACAAAGCCATTTAAAAATACAACTTCCTACTTAGAAGATGAGATATATAACGAAGAATTAGGGATGAAAGGTTACTCACCAGATCATCTTTATGAAAACGATACAAATTTAGAAGCCACAACTCTTGAAACTAATGTAGAAAATGATACAGATGATTTCAACCCTCTGATCAATTCTACTTTACCCAGTATGAATGAAAATAATAACAACTCGACAACTACTCCTGAGACTAACATAAATGATAGCAATGTAAATTCAGTAGGAACATCAACAGAAACTACTACGAATCTTTATAATGGAACTTCGGATGTTACTTATCCTTCATTCAACATGAATGATAATAATACTTATTTCAATGCCACCACGTATCCAGAAACCAGGGTGAATGATAATAGCAGTTTAACAACTACTCCTGAAACTAACTTGTATGATAACAATGTAAATTCAGTAGGAACATCAACTGAAACTACTACGAATATTTATAATGGAACTTCGGATGTTACTTATCCTTCATTCAACATGAATGATAATAATACTTATTTCAATGCCACCACGTATCCAGAAACCAAGGTGAATGATAATAGCAGTTTAACAACTACTCCTGAAACTAACATGTATGATAACAATGTAAATTCAGTAGGAACATCAACCGAAACTACTACGAATATTTATAATGGAACTTCGGATGTTACTTATCCTTCATTCAACATGAATGATAATAATACTTATTTCAATGCCACCACGTATCCAGAAACCAGGGTGAATGATAATAGCAGTTTAACAACTACTCCTGAAACTAACTTGTATGATAACAATGTAAATTCAGTAGGAACATCAACTGAAACTACTACTAATATTTATAATGGAAGCTTCGGATGTTACTTATCCTTCATTCAACATGAATGATAATAATACTTATTTCAATGTCCACCACGTATCCAGAAACCAGGGTGAATGATAGTAGTATTTTAACAACTACTGAAACTAACTTGTATGATAACAGTGTAAATTCAGTAGGAACATCAACAGAAACTACTACGAATCTTTATAATGGAACTTCGGATGTTACTTATCCTTCATTCAACATGAATGAAAATAATACTTATACTACGTATCCAGAAACCAGGGTCAATGATAATAACACTTCAACAACTACTCCTGAAACTAACTTGTATGATAACAATGTAAATTCAGTAGGAACATCAACTGAAACTACAACGAATATTTATAATGGAACTTCAGATGTTACTTATCCTTCATTCAACACGAATGATAATAATACTTATTTCAATGCCACCACATATCCAGAAACCACGGTGAATGATAATAACAATTCAACAACTACTCCTGAAACTAACTTGTATGATAACAATGCAAATTCAGTAGTAACATCAACTGAAACTACTACGAATATTTATAATGGAACTTCGGATGTTACTTATCCTGCATTCAACATGAATGAAAATAATACTTATTTCAATGCCACCACTTATCCAGAAACCAGTGGTGAATGATAATAACAGTTCAACAACTACTCCTCAAGCTAACATGTATGATAACAATGTAAATTCAGTAGGAACATCAACTGAAACTACTACGAATATTTATAATGGAACTTCGGATGTTACTTATCCTTCATTCAACATGAATGATAATAATACTTATTTCAATGCCACCACTTATCCAGAAACCAGGGTGAATGAATAATAACAGTTTAACAACAACTCCTGAAACTAACATGTATGATAACAATGCAAATTCAGTGAGGAACATCAACTGAAACTACTACGAATATTTATAATGGAACTTCGGATGTTACTTATCCTTCATTCAACATGAATGAAAATAATACTTATACTACGTATCCAGAAACCAGGGTGAATGATAATAACAGTTCATCAACTACTCCTGAAACTAACTTGTATGATAACAATGTAAATTCAGTAGGAACATCAACTGAAACTACTACAAATATTTATAATGGAACTTCGGATGTTACTTTATCCTTCATTCAATACAAATTATAATAATACATTATTTCAATGCCACAACGTATCCAGAAACCAGGGTGAATGATAATAACAGTTCAACAACTCCTGAAACTAACATGTATGATAACAATGTAAATTCTGTAAGAACATCAACTGATACTACTACGAATCTTTACGAAGGGTTTGATACTCTTCAGACAACACGTGCTTATAATATTTATCCAGGTGAATTACAAAAGTATGGCAATACAGGAGATACTTCTACATCAACCAATATGAATGAAAATAATGACAATTCAAAGGGAATAACTGAATTTAACAAGGATTATAATAGTGTAAATTCATTGGGCACATCAACTGAAGCTAATCTTTTTAATGGAAATTCTGATGCTACTTACCCAGAAGTCAATAGGAATGATGATAATAATAATAATAATTTCAAAGCCACATTTCCAGAAACAAGCGAGAATGATGGTGAGGAATTCTCAGGTTATCTTTCCAGAAAATAATACTACTGTTTACCATCCTATTTTAAAGAAATATCCAACTGACACACCTGTTAATTTTAATAATACTTCAATGCCACCATTTAATGATGCTACACCAAACAATATTAATGACAATAATTCTATTGGGTTTAATGGTTTGCCAACGGATAATATTAACGACAGTGATTCTGGAGGATATAATGATTCACCATGGAAAAATATTAATGATAATAATTATGGGAGATTTAATGATTCGCCATTGAAAAATATTAAAGACAATTCTCAGAAAGTCTTTCCAGAAAGCAATCTTACTGTGTACCATCCTATTTTAAAGAAATATCCAGCTGACACACCGGACAATATTAACGACAATACTTCAAGAGTATTTAATGGTGAACCACTGAACAATATTAATGGCGATAATTCTAGAGGATTTAATGATTTACCGTCGGATAATATTAACGAAAGCGATTCCAGAAGATTTAATAACTCGCCATTGTACAATATTAACGATAATAATTCTAGAGGATTCAATGGTGCACCATTGAATAAAAGTAACGATTTCAAAGCCACGCATCCAGAAATCAACAAGAATAACGATGAGGATTCTCAGGTAGTCTTTCCAGAAAACAATCCTACTGTATACCATCCTATTTTAAGGAAATATCCTACAGACGCACAAGACAATATTAACGACAATATTTCAAGAGTATTTAATGGTGCACCACCGAACAATATTAATGTCGATAATTCTAGAGGATTTAATGATTTGCCGTCGGATAATATTAACGATAGTGATTCGAGAAGATTTAACAACTCGCCATCATACAACATGAAAGATAATAATTC
>SEYY01021523.1:47500-67500 GCA_009176605.1 Armadillidium nasatum
ATAAATTAACAGATAGATAGATAGATAGATAGATAGATAGATAGATAGATAGATAGATAGATAGATAGATAGATAGATAGATAGATAGATAGATAGATAGATAGATAGATAGATATAGATAGATAGATAGATAGATAGATAGATAGATAGATAGATAGATAGATAGATAGATAGATAGATAGATAGATAGATAGATAGATAGATAGATAGATAGACAGATAAGGTCTATAAATTAACGCATTTATCTATTCAATTTTCAGGCATTCCACAGATGTGTAAACAATATGAAATACAGTTTCGTATGTGGGCCTGGAACCCTCTTCAGTCAGCATCTTCTTACGTGTGATTTTAATTATCATGTACAATGTAATAATGAAACGCCATAATACAAGTATCCAATTTAGCGACATTTCCAATTCAGAATGAAAGACAATCATACTAGCACCAATTTGACGTCATTTCCAATTCAGAATGAAAAACAGTTGGAACTACTTTATCTTGCGCTTTGATGACTAAGCAAAAGGAATGATCGATAATATATCGATAATTACAATCGATTTAATATAATATAATCGATATAGTAAATGCAAAACTTGATTGAAGTCTTCACTTGTAATTGAATCTACTTTGGCAAACGAAGGCATGACTAGAAAATGGGGATCATTGATACTTATATATCGATAATAACGATATTTGATCCATATTTTTTTACCGATAAGACTAACGATATTAATCGATATTTTTATATATCGAAAAGAATTACGATATTTCATCGAATTTGAAAATGTTCTTCGAAGATTTTATTACCCATTATTATTATTATTATTATTATTATTATTATTATTATTATTATTATTATTATTATTATTATTATTATTATTATTATTATTATTATTATTATTATTATTATTATTATTATTATTATTATTATTATTATTATTATTATTATTATTATTATTATTATTATTATTATTATTATTTATTAACTGTGATATTTTAATATATATATATATATATATATATATATATATATATATATATATATATATATATATATATATATATATATATATATATATATATATATATATATATATATATATATATATATATATATCCTATTTATCATCATTATTATTATTAATAATAATAATAATAATATTATTATTAATATTTTTATTATTATTGTTATTAATTATTATTATTGCTATTATTATTATTTTACTGTAATAAATAATCTTACATTTTTGTAAATAATAACTATTATTATTATATTAATTTATTAACAAAATATACTATTACATTTATTTTTAATTTTATTATTTATTTTAAATGAAGTACTATTTATTTGTAATTTCCATGATTAAAATATTATATTTGACTTGGTATTTTTAATTAATATTATTATTATTATTACTACTTCTTCTGCTACTACTACTACTACTACTACTACTACTACTACTACTACTACTACTAATAATAATAATAATAATAATAATAATAATAATAATTATAATAATAATAATAATAATAATAATAATAATAATAATAATAATAATAATAATAATAATAATAATAATAATAAAAATATAATGATGTATTTTATATTAAAAATATACATAATAAATTAATAATGTTGCTTTAGATTTTAATAAATGCTTTAAAAACAATGTGAGAAATGAAATCTTTGAGTTGGATGTTATGAAAGTGTAGAAATGTTTAAAAGAAGGGTATTGGTGTTGTGGGGTGACTGATGAGATTAGTGAGTGTTTGCTAAGAAAGTTGAGAGGTGCCAAAAGTTTGACAAGATTCCTGTTCGCTTTCTCTATATTTATGAGATTAAGATTGACAAAAACAGTGTTGCACCTAACATATGAATTAGCACACTGAGCTGAATGTGATAGGTAAACTCTATAAACGAGTAGTAATATAAAAAATTAAGAGTACTATATATAAATTCTCAGGCATTTAGGATAAGTTGATTAGGTGCTTATCAATCGAAAATGCTGAGACAGCTATATTCAGAAAAGAAGAAAGTCGCTTTTTATACTTCCTAGATTTGGAAAAGTCATTTGAGAGAGTTCATAGGAGAAGACTGCAGAAATGTTTCAAAATTAGTGTAAATAGAATGTCGTAACGTGCGATTAAAGTATATTATTTGAAACAGTAGAGACTAGACTGCAGGGGTGGTCAACCATTGGCACGCGTGCCAAACGTGGTAGGCAGATAATTTTTTTCTGGCACGCGTCAATCAATTTTTTTATTTTATTTTATTTTTTTATTTATTTATTTATTTATTTTTTTGAAAGTGGCAAAGGTTCAGGATTATTTAAATGTAATTTTAAAGGTAAATAAATATCTTTTTTTTCCTTTTTTGTACATCATTTATAAATGATTTAAAATCAGCAGTAGATTATCTATAATAACCTTTTGCTGTGTTTTAATCGTACAAATGTAAAAAAGTTCTTCAAATACTTAAAATATATCAAATATATATTTTGGTTGGCACGTGCAAATATTTTGCGTCAGAAATTCTGCCAGTTTTGGCACACACTCTCAAAAAGGTTGCCCACCCCTGGAGCAGAGAGTACCTTAGGATCAGGAGAAGAGAAAGGGGAGTTATTTAACGTTGGGATTAAGAACATGGAAGGAGAGTTATTTAGTGTTAGGATTTAGAGTAGAAAAAGGGAGTTTGTTTGAAGTAGATGTGGGTCAGAGATGGAGTCGTGTTATGTATCCAAGGTTATTTAATATCTATATAGATAATGTGGTTAGTGTCACGAACAGAATTAGGAAAGTAGATGTGTATGCATGATGTTAACTAGGAAATCAATGGTAAATCAGTGCTCTAAGGTTTGATAACGATAATGTGTTGATGGCTGATTCAATTAAAATTAGGTCATTATATATATATATATATATATATATATATATATATATATATATATATATATATATATATATATATATATATATATATATATATATATATATATATATAATAAATATATATATTAATAACCCATATATATAATATATCTATACTATGGATGGAACTAATTAATATAATATAAAAAAAAAATAATATAATATATATATATATATATATATATATATATATATATATATATATATATATATATATATATATATATATATATATATATATATATATATATATATATATATATATATTTATTCTAAAAGTATCAACTTCAGTAAGTTAGAAATTTTAACTCTGGTACACTGTAAAAAATTGTCCTAACGAATCGTTGGGGGAGGGGCGGGGGGAGGGGGGTTAATCAATGTGTCATTGCTTGCTAGTAAACCAGATTCGTGGCTAGAGGTTTGAGTAATTTCTTCAACGAGGTTTGAACCAATATTTTCCTTTTAGATAAGATATATGAAATCGAATTTAATTCGTTAAAGACAACAACCCAAGACCCACCAGAGAACCTGAACACTGTTGATGTTCTCTCCTTTGGGATAATTATTTAAAGTTTTTCTCATCAGATACGGTACAAGAGAGTGACTCAAGGGTCTCCGAAATCGGAGACACTGTCCCTATCCTTGGATCTATCACATGACTGTATTTCGCAGTTATCTTAATTGATCACACACTGCCTGTATTCAAGTGATATTTTCAGATTAATTCTGTTCAGTACAACCTGAACCCTCCATTAGGATACAAATTTCGGGGTTAATGATGGGTATAGTGATTTGAAAAAGACGACCCCACAAAAAACCATTCAGTGACCAGGGTTCTTCATCACCGGTTTCCAGGTACGTGTGCGACGAACTGTATAAAGATACGCTCACACAAACACTGTGTCGGCAACGACAGGTTCGCTGAAGTGTGCTGGGGCCAGAGGAACAAGCAAAGATCTCTTTAGTTTTGAACCTCTCAGGATTTGGAAATTTTAGACACATATTTTTTTCTCCATTATTTTATTTTTATTCATCTGGTGACTCTATTGTTATAAAAAAAGGAATTAAAGTTCCGGAAACGTTAGTCAGTATTTTATTTTCTAACTGAATTATTCATATATATATATATATATATATATATATATATATATATATATATATATATATATATATATATATATATATATATATATATATATATATATATATATATATATATATATATATATATATATATATATATATATATGTGTGTGTGTGTGTGTGTGTGTGTTGTGTGTATGTGTGCGTAAGTAATTAAAATAGGAAAAATATTTCTTATCAGTTGATTCTTCACATAATAATATAATAATATTGACAAATCCTTAAATATTTATTCACAAACAAATATTTTCACCTACCTGTGATCAGCTTATTGGAGAGATCACCCCCCCCCTCCCCTACCCTCTTACTCATCATCAACCTCAATCTCATATATATATATATATATATATATATATATATATATATATATATATATATATATATATATATATATATATATATATATATATATATATATATATATATATATATATATATATATATATATATTGGATAAGATACTATTCAAGACAGGGAACTAATGCTATAGAAAAAGATTTTAAGTGTAACATTTTCCACCAAAATCCTGTAAGTATGAGAGAGTGAGCTTTAAGGAATGTAGATTATATTCAGAGGGATAAACATATTTACAAAATTTTTTTGTATAGGACATATATATTGCGTTCCATAATACAGAAGTGATTGGAGACAGGGTGAAACAAATATAGACAACTCTGTAATAATTTTTTAATTTCTTTGCAGATGCTAGCTTGAAAATTTTTGCGTTTAGAATTAAGTAATGTTTTATAAAAACTTGCAGCTGAATTTCACTCAGTTTATATTTAAAAGCCTTGACTTGAAAGAAAAGGGTCGAAATTAGCGTTACTATTTAAATAATTTAAGACACTTACCATGACTGGTTTCGGAAGAAAGTTAGTTTTCGAAGTTCCTTAATATACAAATATATATTTCAGAATGCGATAGAGGTAAAGGAGAAGATTTATTTTAAAGATGATGGTAAAAAAGTTTAAGGAAAAAGAAAAATATCTCAACTCATCCACGACATTGACTTGAACTCTCTGTACGTTTTGACGAGAACAATATAAAAATAAATACATTTTGAAATATTTTAAATAAACAAGCAGTTTTCACCGAAGCTGTTGAAAAAATTTGAAGTTAATATGTATTAAACTGTGATCATGTGAGGAGAGTTAAGGGGACATGGATTGGCAACTTCAATAACATAATATTTAACAACTCCAAAACTAGCATTTGGAAAACAATGCTCCTAGAAGAATATGATCTGCGCACACCTATAATTATAATTAATTAAGAGAAAGAATTTAGAACTCAGATGGAAGATACTAGTCAAACCAAGAGGGTGAAAATCCCTTTTTTTGGGAGTTTAAAGCTTGCCAAAAATTAAGCATGATATTTAAGAAAACTTTAAATAAAAATTTAGAAACTATGTGGAGTAAGATGTTAATCTTAATGGCATGGTAAAATAATCTTTTCCTTTGGATTGTGAAACTCAAGAACTAGCACTGGAAATCAAGCGTGGAGAAACACGATATCTTTGAGAACTCCAGGAGAAAGAGTTTAAAAAGATGCTAATCTTTTTGAAATGGTAAAATCCCTTCCTCAGAGTAAACGAAAGATGAGAAAGAAGGTGATATATGAAAAATGAAAAAGCTTAATTCATATAGCATTTATGTGGAAACTATTAAGTGTTTTTTTAAACACGTAATAATATGCACAAATGATGAATCATAAAAATTCTTGAGTCGAGATTAGAGTTGCCAGATTTTGTTTGAAACTTTTGAAAATGCCATATATTTCTGCCGAGAAAGCTTGATCATGTCATAGACTATGATCATGTTTCAAACGTGAATTGCGTTTAACGATAATCTGGATTTACCTTTGGCTGCATCTTAGTCTTCAGAAAATCCAGGGAATCACTTTATGCTTCTTCATTTTCTTTGATTTTCGAGTTAACATATCAAATTTAATTAGTTTGTTAATTAACGTAATTATCAAATAATGTAAATCAAAAAGAGTAGGAGAAAATTAGATAAAGATAATTGATTTATAATTTATAAGCTTAAAATTAATGATCATAAACTACTAAATAATAGCAAATAATTTGCGTACAAATATATTAATTAAAGATAGTTATATTCGCATTTAAAGATTTTGTTTCGGAGAAGACTGCTTGAAGAATCTTTAAGATCTTATTTACAAAATCTTTACCTTGGAACACTGCCTAAATTTGACATGCAAAAATTAATAGATTTCTGATTGGGCGGTCAAAGTGTTAGCACGTAAATATCTTTAGTTATTCTTATAATGTTATAACCTAATTTGGTAATTCTTCGGCAGAGTGGCCTCTTAACGGATTTTCACTATTTTTGCATAGAACACAGGAAATGAAATAAAAATAAAAACTAAGAACATTACCCAGAAAGGCCTATAACATCATTTATTCAAGTAGCAAACATCTATACTTTTCAATGATATACGTCTTCAATTGAATGAACAGACGATGTTATCATTCCTCAAGTAAAGCCACATTGGGAGTTATGTTCATATCGAATAGTGACAGATTGTGAAGTGAATTTTCCAATAATTAATGAGGTGTACATCTTTGGTCAGAACGAAAGGATGTACATCTCATAAATTTTTGGAAAATTCACCCCGTCAGCCCAGACCTTATAGAAAAAGAGATTTTTTTGAAGACTTGGACCTAATAGAGTAAATAGACCATGCCTCCACTATAATGGCAGTAAATATATTGAAAATGAAATTCAAAGAGGGTGAGTTAATTGATACTATGAGTATTTGCATTAAATTTACCACTCCCATTCAGGGTCTGTATAAATCAACATCCCTATCCTGTTCTTCCCCTTTACTCATCCTGTACCGGAGATAAAACGCATAGTATAAGTATTCTATATAAAACATGTTTTACTGGTAAATATGCAGGGTTCATCTTGTATTGCCATAAGGCGTAGCCATGTTCATTGTAGTTGGCCTAATTATATTATTTTAAAACAATGTTTTTAGTACTTTAAACATCTTGAAATTTATTGAATAATATTCTAGCCCATTTAAATAGTTTTTCTTCATTATACATTTCATTTCCATTTTATATTTTGAATAATAACCAAATACCAGGTAAGAGAGAAACCCTGCATAATAACCGTTTTACCTGTTGGAGGTTTGGCCATGGTTGACTTATATGTCTATCTAAAGTTTTGATGTACTAGTTGCAGTGGTTTTCATTCTGCAAAAAGTTGTACTAATTCTCCTTTCTGTTATAGGAACACAGGAAAATAGAGACAGTTAGAAGCCACAAGGGCCTATCGAGACTGTCCCAGTCCAAACAAATAACAATAACAATACTAATACATGCACAAAAGACTAGGTCTATCCCATCTAGTTGTCAGTTCATTCATGCAAAGATAAAAGTAAAACCAAGCCCAATTATATATGCAATATTTAATGAACCATCACCCACTACAAAAAGAACTGCCATTAGGCTTAGTCATAGGTTGATCTGCTAATCTAAAAATTCATATATACTCGCCAATTTGGCTTAGTCAAGTTATATTATATAATACCTAAACCATCCATATATCTATCTAGCCCCCTTTTAAATTTGACAAGAGAATCACAGTCAACAATCTCTTCTGGCAAGTCATTCCAAAAATTAACAACTCTATAACTGAAAGAGTATTTTCTTAGATCGAGATGGCATGGCTTCTTTTTAATTTTCTTAGCATGTCCTCTAGTTACTCTTCCATGGTTCACTATAAAGTATTTTTCAATCTCTGTATTACTGCCAGATGCAAATATTTTGTAAACTTGTATCATATCCCCTCTGAGAAATCTCCTTTCAACCGAGAACATTCCTAACTGTTTCAACCTCTCTTCATAGCTCTTATTTTCAAAGCCAGAAATCATCCTTGTTATTTTTGTAATGGTTCACATAAAGTAACCTAAACAATGCCCTGTTTACAAACATGCTTTTAAAAATTCAGGATTCTTATCAAGGACAACCTTCAGGACCTTCATCTTATCTCATGGAGGCTCTCTGGAAACTAAACCCTCTTGTACTGTCCAGCCCAACCTCCAAATATCAGCTCCATATTTTCACAACATAAATGGAGCTGATATTTGGAGGTTGGGCTGGGACTGGAGCAGTACAAGAGGGTTTAGTTTCCAGAGAGCCTCCATGAGGTATAACTCATCCATCAATCTCAATTCAGGACACCTTTGCATTATTGAGTGATGAACAGGACAGACGACATGGCTCATACCTCACCACCACCCTCTACTTCCATACCTTCCCGGAATGCCTCCAAATAGAGAAGTCTCTTCCTTAATGCAAGATGACTGCCCAACAGATCATCATGTACTGTAAACTGGGGTGATTGAAGACACTTTTTAGGTGAACTGAAATGCTAAGGTTTCTGCAGAAAAAATGACTCATATTATTAATTGTTGGGATTGTTAGAGAATATGTACAGTATAAAATAAATAATTTAATTAAATATTAAAAAAAAACTAGTTTTCTATTGCGCCTTGAAATTTCTTATTGGGGTTATTGAAGACTATTAAAGTGAAGGATATCAAAAAAATAAATATTTGTAAGTTTTTATTAATCAACTTTTAGGTTAAAAAAAAATATTAACTTTAAAATTTAAGAAAACATTTTAAATTTTTTTTTTGTAAAAGTAAAAATAAAAACTTCTCCATATTACTGAAAATCAGGGTGGAAAAAAAACATACTTTTATTAAAAAAAGAAATTAAATTTTTTTTTTAAAACTTTAAATGTGATATTAGTTCAAGAAGGTTCTTTGATATTCAAGAATGTTTTTGAGGTATATAATTGAGAATGAGAATTTTTGAATACCAACTTGAAGAGATTAAGTAGGGTGCTGGGGAAATTGTTCAGCTCTGATTATGGACCGACCTGGGCCCTGGCCAACCCCAGCTCTGGCTAATAATCAGAGAAAACCAGGGTTTACCTGCCGGGGTTAAAATTGCAAATTGTACTTTTTAAAAATGGATTAAATCAATCAAAATATAAGAAAATTAAGATTTTTCTTCGTTTTTTTTTTTTCAATACTTTTTTTCTTTTTTGTTTCTTTTGACCGCTCCTCTTCTGATAGTGAATGTTCATCTCTGCATTTTGATTTTAGATACCCTCATAATAATTTGGTGGAAAATTTTTTACTTGGGGCACCAGGAGGTCCTCTTATTTTCTGGCTGCAGATGTTATATTTAGGTATTTTGAACATATCCTGAAACATTGTAAAGTACTCCCATACTGCTGAACCTGATCTTTTAGCCATAGTGACTGAAAGTATAAACAAAATAATTTGAAATAAAGTAGCTAAATGATACAAATGATAGACAGCAATAAAATAATGATATATATATATATATATATATATATATATATATATATATATATATATATATATATATATATATATATATATATATATATATATATATATATATATATATATATATATATATATATATATATAATATATATTATATCTTACGTTTTTTCAAACTTTAACTTAGGGTCTTACCTAAGTAAACCTGTTGAATAACTATTGTGAATCAGAAAAAAATGAAAATTTTTTTTTTTTCAAACTTTTTTTTTACAATTTAATTTTTAATTTATTTTTAAATTTAATTTTTTAATTTTTTTTAAAAAATTTTTTAAAGTATATATTCAAAATTATTTATTATAATAAATATAAAATTATTTATAATATATAATATTATATAATATAATATATATATATATATATATATATATATATATATATATATATATATATATATATATATATATATATATATATATATATATATATATATATATATATATATATATATATATATATATATATATATATATATATATATATATATATATATATATATATATATATATATATATATATATATATATATATATATATATATATATATATATATATATATATATATATACGGTATATATATATATATATATATATATATTATATATTATTATATATATATATATATTATATATATAGTTCACTCCTCTTGTACTGTTCCCCTGTCTCAATGAAGGAAACTTTTCTAAAGTATCTCTGGGAATTAAACTCGGAGACCTATATCACATGTTTGATTCATTATCATATTCACCATTTTATTACTGCTTCTGTTGATGTGAAAGCTAATTTTGTGTTATTTTACCACAGTTAAAAGTGCCATATTTTTGTATTTAAAAATTTTGTACTTAAAAAATTTTATATCATGAAAATTAACACAAAATCCTACTCCAAACTAAATACTTTGAAAGAAGAACAAAGTAGTCAAGAAATAAATCAATGTAGTCAAGAAGTAAATCATCGGGTTGTTCACTTACGGTAATTATTTTTACTTTTTTTAAAAATTTTTAAATTATTTTGTAAGTTCTGACAGTTGGCAGATTATTATTATTATTATTATTTAAAAATTTGAGAAGAGAAAATTTAAGATATATTGGGTAATATAGATTTAAATCTTACATGGTTGAAGCAGGTTATTGATATTAATTTTATAGAATATGTTGACACTTTCAAAATGTCTTTTGTTACTTCAGTAGTACACGCTGTGTATCTCTAAGCATTTATAACAAACGATTTTATTGTTATTATTTGTTTGGACTGGGACAGTCTCGATTGGCCCTTGTAGCTTCTAACTCTCTTTTTCTATGTTCCTATGATTTAAGATTAATTTTGAATATTTTCATATATCATTTTGCTAAAATGAATGGTGGTGTAAGGTGTTCTGGTATATTTGTGGGTAAGAAGTTGAAGATTACTGCTACAATTTATTGATTTCAAGAAGAAAAGTCACAACTAAAAAATACCAAGTTTTCGTGAGAGACTAAAATTTAAAATTTCATTTTGTTGAATTATTTTTACTTTTGCCTTCTAACATTGGTTATAAATATTTTGGGTGCTTTTTTTTTTTTCTCTTTTCTTCTTCTTCTTCTTCTTCTTCTTATTGACTATCTTTTAGGGGTACAAAATGGTAACTCCAATATATAAAATTAACAATTGAAAACATAAATACTGTAACCAATTGTTATATTGTTTTTTGTCCAAAAGCTGCTACAGCTGTTCACACATTGATTATTAACTTCAGAACTATACAACATTATTATTATTAAACTTTTGGAACACACTTATGAAAAAACACTTACATACTGTAGAGTTTTGAATGATTTATTTAGTTATTCGAGAAGGCAACCTATTGGAAAATGTTGAAAATACTGGTTGAGCAACATCATCATCATCATCATCATTAAATTTTGAAATACGAACGGAAAAGTAACTTTTAATTAAAATTAAAATAAGTAGTATGAAATAAAATAATTAATATTCAAACTATTAATTTCAGGTATTCTTGGGCATGTACTTCCTTTATAATTAGTTTCTTCTTAACAATATCAATTTACATTTATACATTTATCGGTCCTCCCATTAATTTCAATTGGCAAGTTGGAAAATTTGTGAACTCCAATGAAGGAAATTTTGTAAGTATTTTGTGAGTTACGTTTGAAATAATAATAATGTTTGTTACATCGAAAGTATATAATAATAATAATAATAATTATAATAATATGTTTGTTACTCGTCATTCGTCAGTAATGCAATGGGAATAAAATTTGAAACGTTTGTGGATGCAAATAGATTATCAAGTATGAAGTTTGGGATTTTGAATGAATGAATGTTGATGAGGTTTATAGATATCATGTGTAATTGTATATGAGGTTATAGATATCACATGAATAATGCACTTGTGAATCTATTTTATTACAGAGGGAGATATTTGATTCTGTGAAAATTCTATTTTATCACATAAATTTTTACTTACTTTAATGCTGTTGTGGACAGTTTAGGTTAAATTTTTAATAATGATTGATTATTAATTTTGTATCAATTTATTGGGCTCATCGTCACCCCATGAAGCCCATTTAAGCAATGTATTAATACTTATAAAGTATTAAATTTTTTGTTTGTACAACTTCAACTTTTGTAACTGGAAAAAAGGAATAAAAGATTAAAAGTATTTTCTGTTGAAACTAAAAATGACCGTATTTTCAGTAGAAACTGCTCATTTTAAAGATGTTGCTCTGTAGAAATTCTGCTTATTTTAAATATTGAATTTCTTGTTTTTGACTGTGGACGTGGCAATTGTGAAAAAAAAAAAAAAAAAAAAATGCTTACCATAAGTATGAAAATTCGTAGATTAAATTATAAAATTTTTAGAAAATTTATATTTTTAAAGGTACTTTAATTAATTTGTTATTATTATTTAAAAGTTCATGTTTATTATTACTATTAATATTTAGAAATCTATTGTTTTAAATGAAAATCTTTATTTATTTATTTATTTATTTTTATATATTTATTTATAATAATAATAATAATTATTATTATTATTATTATTATTATTATTTCAGGTTAATGAAGTAGATATTTCTTGGCACAAATGCATGCCAGAAAAGTATGGGAGGGTAAGTTAGCAATTTATATATTATTTGTTTTATTAGCAATTACTCATATAATAAATAATTTAAAAGTCTTAAATCTATTTTTCAATGTCCTAGATGACATTAAAATAATGTCTTTTTCCTGAATGAAATTGATATAATGTCTTTCCGTAGATGAAATTCAAATTATTGCCTATTCTCATCGTTTCATAGATTGAGCATTGAAATATTGCCTATTCTCATCGTTTCCTAGATGAGAATTGAAATTATTGCCTATTCTCTTCATTTCCTAGATTTGAATTGAAATTGAAATATTGCCTATTCTCATCGTTTCCTAGATGAAATTGAAATATTGCCTATTCTCATCGTTTCCTAGATGAAATTAAAATATTTCTTATTCTCATCATTTCCTAGATGGGAATTGAAATATTGCGTATTCGCATAGTTTCCTAGATGGGAATAGAAATTATTGCAATTTCTGAAATTACATTGAAATATTTGCGTTTCTTAAGATGATATTGAAATAACGTCTTTTTCATAAATGATATTAAAATATTTCCTTTTCCAAGATGACATTGAAATGTTGCCCTTTCCTAGGTGAAATTGAAATAACACCTTTTCATTGATGTCTTTTCATAGATGTCATTGAAATGATGCCTTTTCATAGGTGATTGAAATGATGTGTTTTCATAGGTGATTGAAATGATGTCTTTTCATAGGTGATTGAAATGATGCCTTTTCATATGAGATTGAAATGATGCCTTTTCATAGATGACATTGAAATAACGCCTAAGTTTCATAGATGATATTGAAATGACGCCTTTTTGTAAATGACACTGAAAATTTATTTTTTTATGCTTATTTTATTTTATTTTTATGCATATACCAGCTGAGATGAGAATCATTTTTTGACGAATGTTAAGACCTTGAAATCACATACATATACAGTGGTACCTCGATATACGTCCGCTTTGGAATAATTCCAACTTTGTATACATCCCGTTTGGACGCAAAATTTTTTTTGTTTGGAGTACGACTCAAAAATGAGTCATTTGTATAATTTTCAATGCTTTCATTATCATTTATTATTATTAATATTGAAAAAGAGTAAATTTTCTTTAATTTTTCAGTATGTATGTATGTATTTATTATTATTATTATTATTATTATTATTATTATTATTATTATTATTATTATTTTAGATTAAAGAATTGATAATTGATCCCGCAACTATCAATTTGAATGAAAATCTGACCGTTTTCTTTGACGGTGATGTTTATGAAAATTTGTCCAGCCCAATTTCGGTAAGTTTTCTCTATATTATTATTACTATTATTTACTTTTTTTTTTATGGGGTGGAACACTATTAAGGATTTTGAACTACGCAAAGGAAGGAAAGAAATGGGGCGGGGGTTAGGGGGGGTGGTCTATACTAAGGTTGAAAAAAGGAGGAATTTAAATTGGTGTTTCAAAGAAAGGATTACAACCACAAGGAGTAATATTTGAAAAGCATAAAACAAGCATTTTTAATTCTAGTCATAATATGAGAAGGGTTAAATGGGAATTTTCTCACGGGAGGAGGCCTTACGAGTAGTTAGTTAAAATGATATTTTTTTTGAGCTGTTTATGAAGATCAACACAATTGCAAATTAGTTAGTTGTTACATATGGAAAGTTAAGTTTGAATGGAGGACATAAAATATTGAATTTTTTTATATAAATTACACCATCATAGCAATCAACAATAATAATAATAATAATCTTGAAACTATTGTTAAGATGCAGTTACTATGCTTTTGGTCATTAAATGTGGTTGAAACATTAATATATTTATTTACTTAATTTTTTTCATTTATAGGTTTTTAAAACAAAATTTTTTTTTTTATCTTTAAAAACAGGTTCAGGTAAAAATAAAAAAAAAGATCTGGTTTTCGTGGGTCACGATTCCTTGCATTAATGACTTGGGATCGTGTCATTATGAAGATATTTGTGAACTTTCGCCTTATGCTCATGACTCAACTTGTGATATTCCAATTCCTAATTCGAAACTACCATGCAAATGTCCAATTGAAAAAGTATGTATTCATTTTTGTAATATATTTTTTATGCATCTTGGTAGAATTGCACTCGATTTGGCATAGGGGTATGTTCTAATACCTCTGTAATAGATTATGTGGTCCTTGATAAGTTATTTCTGGAGTTCATTAGGCATTCCTTGATAGTTCCCTTTGGAGTGTATTATGTAGTCCTTGATAGTTACCTCCGGTGTGCATTATGTGGTCCTAGACAGATAGTTTCCTTGAGTGCATTATGTGATCCTTGATACCTCAGACGCACTTTATATGGTTCTTAATAGTTACCTCTGTAGTGCAATATGTGGCTCTTAGAAGTTACCTCTGGAGTGCAATATTTGGTTCTTGATAGTTTTCCACGAGACTTATTATTATTATGTATAGTATGCACTTCTCTAAAATAAATAAAAGTGGTTTTTATTTGGAATCCATTTAAAAATTAAATGTTTCATACAAAAAGAAAAGTTATTAAAATCACACCCAAAGCTGAAAAGAGATACTGTAATAATGTACTTTTTAATGAGGGATGTCCCTTTCAACACCAGATCGGGTTAAGCAAGTACAATATTTTGATTTGTTGGACCCTGTCTGATTATTTTAAATACTTGTTGCTTATCATACATATCCTTTAAGAAAAGCTTCATAGCTGCAAAAGTTTCGGCTGTAGTCAGAACTGAACTGGATCAAAGAATTTTTTTTTTTTTTTTTTTTTTTTTTTTTTTTTTTTTTTTTTTTTTTTTTTACAATATGATAAAACCAGAGTCAAGAAAGCCAGAGATCCGAGTGGAAGCCAGAGACGTTGAACTTAAAAATGATTTTGAGTCTGAGCCTGACCCGTTAAATTTTAAAATGGTGGAACTGAATATTTTAAAATTGTGAATCCGGATCTGGGGTTTGGAGTTGGTAAAAAAAAAATCTAACCGCTCCTCAGACATATCCTTTAAGACATGAAATGATAGATAAATTATTAAAATTAAACTATTTAAAAGTATGTACTAGTTCAATTTTGTATTAATAAATAAAATCATCACAATTTTCTCTTATATAAAATGTATTAAATTTACCCGCCATTTATCATTCTTATCGCGTAACTTTGTTTTTTCTTTTTTTACAGGGAAATTATTACATGAATGCAAGTACTGTGTATATAAAAGACCCAGCAAAGTACATTCCAAACTGGTTGGAAAAAGGTTCTTATTATGTACGTGTTGAGGGCTTTCTTACTCGGATCTTCCATTGGGTGCTATGAATTTCTTTTCCACATAGCGTAAAGTGTTTTTATTATTATTATTATTATTATTATTATTATTATTATTATTATTATTATTATTATTATTATTATTATTTAGAATTATACAAGACATTGATTAGTTCTTTAATACTTAATTAAAATGAGTACTCTCCTTTTATATGTGGTTTTGTTCTGTGATTCATGACAATGTATTTCTACAATTAAAACCATACTACTACTACTACTGATTACTACTAGTTACGTTGACGACGACGACGGTAATATTTTTTAACTAGTAAACAGATTTACTTTTTACTTTTATTTTACTTTTTTAACTTGGGTGTGGAGTTTGAAAAATATTAATTTTAAAGTCATTTTTTCCCACACCAGTGATTTTTAGTTAATTAAGCTTTTTAATTCCTAATTATTATTTTTTTTATACTATTTTTATGATACTTTAATGTTTAGAAACTGATTTGGGTCTGCCGTACATTAGCTACTATTTTTTATGAAGATTCACCCAAATTTGTTCGAATTTTCAAAAAAATTGCCAAAAATAATGGAATTTGATTTTGAATTTGAGAAGCACCAAAAAATTTTTAGGTTAAATTTATTTTAATTTTATTTTTTTTTACATATTCAAATATTAAAAAAAAAATAAGGTAATCTTCGGATGAGTTCATACAACAGAATTAGCTAATGTACGGTTGACCTTATTGACTTTTTTGCCAAAAAAAAAAGTATTATTGTGAGTTACCTATCTAGCCATTAAATTATATATATGCGAATTTGCTATAAATATTTTCTATATAGTGCTATATCGTTGCTATATAATCATCGAGTGAATGGGTTCTATATAGTTGTTATATCTTTGCAATATTTCATTGAATTGATAGTTTCTATAGTGCTATATTTCTATATCTTTGCCGTATTTTATCTTGTGCATAGTTTCTAATTTAGTTGCTAATTCTTTGCCATATTTTATTGAGTGGTAGCTTCTATATTGCTATATCCGTGCTATATTTCATTTAATGTATAGTTTCTTTTTAGTTGCTATATCTTTGCTATATTTCATCGAGAGAATAGTTTCTATAAAGTTGCTATACCTTTGCCTTATTTCATTGAATGGACAGTTTCTATATATATTTTTGCTATATCTTTGCTATATTTCATCTACTGTATAGTTGCCATATCTTTGCTATATTTTATCGAGTTCAGTTTTGAAGTGATTAAATTGAAGTTACTTGAAATGTGTGTTTGTATGTGTACTTTTTCCATGTATGCTTGTGTATGTGCATGTATATATGTGTAGATATTTATAATTGAGTATGCTTTCAAATTATTATTTTTGATGTTAGTTTTTTTTTTTTGTCTTTCATTGTTAAATATGGTAATCTTGAGCGAAGCAGTTTTAAAATGAAAAGATTATTATTATTATTATTATTTATTATTATTATTATTATTATTATTATTATTATTATTATTATTTGGTCTGGTCTAAATGAAATGCTTGTGATTCATATCTTTTCCAAGTTTTTTCCCTTCATCCTTTTCTGTTCAGAGGTCGTCACAGAAACGGGTTCTCTGTCTTAGTATAGTCGCATCCTAGTGAGCAGTGATGACCTCTGTACACCCACCCCCCAAAAAAAAAATAAAATTAACCTTTACTGTCAATGTTCATTTAGTTAAGAGTCCGTCAGAATTTAACTTAGTGTTTTTTTTTTCTTCTTCTTCTTCTGTAGAGTTGGTGTTGAGTATGGTATTGTCTCATTTAAAAGTGTGTGTGTGTGTTTTTTTTTTTAAACCAAAAAAAATTTTTTTTTAATTTTTATTTTACTCAGGGTTTTGCATATCATATAATCAAACTGAGTGTTCATTAAGGCTATTATTTCATTATTTTTTATTTTTTTTAAAACAGTGTCTCATACATTTTAGTTCCTGTGTTGTATGTGATAAGAAAACATTGTAACATTCTACACAAACATTTGTAATTTTGCACAAACATTGTAACATTCTACACAAACATTTGTAACATTCTACACAAACATTTGTAACATTCCGCACAAACAATGTAACATTGTAACTTTCTATACAAACATTTGTAACATTCCGCACAAACATTTGTAACATTCCGCACAAACATTGTAACATTCCGCACAAACATTGTAGCATTCTGTACAAACGTTGTAACCTTCTTTACAGTGTAATTTTCAAATGTTAAGAATTTATAAGGTATTATTGTAGTTAATTTTGAGTTTAATTGCCACCAATCAGCCCATGGGTGGCTTAACTATTACATAAAGAAAAGGAGAGAGAGAGAGAGAGAGAGAGGTTGCTTGTGAAGATTTTAATTTTAAAATTTTTTTTTAGTTTTTTTTTTTTAATTTATAACTTTTTATTGTAATAAATAACTTGACAATTAGTATTTTTTATATTCAATTTTTATAATTTATAATTTAATTTTTTTTTTTTTTTTTTTTTTTATTTTATTATTTTAAATTTAAATATTTTTTTTTATATATATTTAATATATTATAATATATATATATATATATATATATATATATATATATATATATATATATATATATATATATATATATATATATATATATATATATATATATATATATATATATATATATATATATATATATATATATATATATATATATATATATATATATATATATATATATATATATATATATATATATATATATATATATATATATATATATATATATATATATATATATATTATATATATATATATATATATATATATATATATATATATATATATATATATATATATATATATATATATATATATATATATATATATATATATATCAGCTTGCCAAAATAATTACTATTTTTGTATGGAACTAATGGTGCTTTGAACAAACATTAAAAAAAATAAAAATCATTTTACCTTGTTAGTTTGTTGTTTTATTTCTAAACCTTGTTTTAATGACGAAACTTAATTCCTCGAACCTTGTTTTATTGGTCAACTTTGATTCCTCGAACTTTGTTTTAATGGTCAACCTTGATTCCTCGAACCTTGTTTTAACTTGATTTTGCATGTTTTAACTTGATTTTGCTTGTTTTAACTTGATTTTGCGTGGCGTGTTTTAACTTGATTTTGCATGTTTTAACTTGATTTTGCATGTTTTAACTTGATTTTGCATGTTTTAACTTGATTTTGCATTAGAATGAGGAGGACGTAATACTCGTATAAATTCGACCTTCGTCTTTCAGAACATGTCTGTCTATTTTTCTAACCTTGTTTTTATGTCGAATTTAGCTTGAAGATGTGAGTGAAATAGTATTCTTATGAATTTAAATTCTCGGGTTGATGAGCATGTCAGTATTTGACTATACCTTTTTTTTTTATTGATTTCTAGAATCTTTAATTATATAACCTTGCGGATGAGAAGATTAATGTAAATTCAAACTAGTGTTTCTGAACATGTCTGCCTTTGAAAGCTATCAACGTCGCTCACTAGCAGAACCCTATTCGAGGAGTCTGGTTCTTAGCCATGGGAAATTGAGTTATTGGTTATTCCTGACAAAGCTGATCAGTTCGACAAATTATTTAGGTATGAATAGGGAAACCTTGCTCCAATTTGGCCAATTCGAGGGTATTTTTGATTACCGATGAACGAGGTATTTGTATGATGGAATATCGTGTTGGCTTTGTTTTTAAACGATGTGTGAATATTTAGATTAGCGTAATAATACACTATGCCGTAAACTGTAGTTAATAAATTAAGTACAAAAATTCACATTATAAACGAAATTTTTTCAGTTCAGGTTCGATCCTCGATTTGTATACGAACCTCGATTTGTATACTTTGTAATATACACACAAGAGAAAGGGCAAACCTTGATCCTTAAGCCAGAGAGAAGGAAAAAAAATACAACTGAAAAATACTGAATTACCTTGAACTCAGTCCAACACTTATTGGGCTTTTGACATTTATAGAGCAAGGAACTACTTATTGAGAGCTTTTGGATTCGAACCTGGGATCTCTACAACACCAGTACAATTCCGTAATAGCTCATGATTATGAATATTCCCAACATCTGATAGTAGTTTACAATTGGCTTCTTTCCACCTGAAATG
>SEYY01021523.1:85000-100000 GCA_009176605.1 Armadillidium nasatum
ATGATAAAAAAAAACAATTAATAAAAACGAACGAAAAAAACGAAAAAAACCATAATAAAGGAAAAACCCAAAAGAATTACAAAAAAAAAACTTTCAAAAAGAAAACATTTAAAAAAAAAAAAATATTTTGATTAACCATTTTCTTTTACAATTTTTAATATAAATATTTTGCATATTAAAGAAAATAAGTGATTGCACTTGGGAAAGGGGATAATCGTCCCACCTTGGGGGAAGCATACATGGGGAGGGGGGTAGAGACCCCTTACTTAAAGGGGGGGAGGAGGGGTGCTTTAATTTAGTTATTAAAGTGGTTAATGTATTCTAATGGCATCAGTCACGAAATTTAATAGAAGAAAAGTTATCTTTGATGACCAGTTGTGTATATTGTATATTTATTTCTGTTCTATATTATACCATATATATATATATATATATATTATATATATATATATATATATATATATATATATATATATATATATATATATATATATATATATATATATATATATATATATATATATATATATATATATATATATATATATATATATATATATATATATATATATATATATATATATATATATATATATATATATATATATATATATATATATATATATATATATATATATATATATATATATATATATATATATATATATATATATATATATATATATATATATATATATAATATATATATATATATATATATATATATATATATATATATATTGCAGAAGGGTCCAAGCGAGGATAAGTTAAAAATTCTCAAGCAAGAAACAAGCCAGGAGGTTCACCATAAAAATTTTGGTGAGCTTCACTCTTCATTTGTTTTTGTTTTTCTTCTTATTTTAATTTTAATACCTCAGTAGGGAGGTGTGTTAAATCTAGAATCTCTTAAAATACATATTAAGTACACCGGATGGGAATTGGGTTAAGTTGAGAGGTGTGTTATAAGTCTAGAATCTCCTAAAATACAAATTAAGTACCCCCGGATGGGAATTGTGTTAAGTAGAGAGACTAAACTTGATTTGAATTGTGATTTTTGTTTCGTTTAAAGTATAAAATAAGTAGTAGTAATTGCTTGAGTCCAGTTCATGTTAAGAGAAAATATAATAAGTAATATATTCCCAGTAACTTAACGGTAAAATCGGATGTTTCAGAATCGCAATCGAAATACAGAAGGGCTCAAACGGTAGAATGAATGACTTACGTGCTTGAGGGCGCCGGTTCGATCCCAGTTAGGGATCCTAGGTATATACTACCTAGAAAAATTTCCTCTCCTCGAATAGGGCAATGCCCGTGATATGTAAACTTTTGTTTAAAAAAAATCAAAGCTTAGCAGAAGGAGAGTAGAAAATAAAATATCGACAGGATACAAGCAGAATACCAGTCGGAATTCAGTCCAACGTTAAATCAGTACAGAGCTAACCTGAAACTAGCCGGAAATCAGAAGAATCCAAACGAAAGGAAACAAAAAACCGATTAGAAACCTGGAGAAAACCAACCGAAAGTCTACAAGCGAACTAGTTGGAAGCCTACATAAAACCATTTGAAAGTAAGTAGAAAGAAAACGGTAAGTTCGCAATAATCCAACTGTAAATCAGCAGAAAGTCAAACGGAAGTCGTCAAGAAACCAGTCAGAAGTCAAAATAAATCCGACGGAAAGTTTGCAAAAGTTCAGTAATTTTCAAGGAGCTTTCGTGATAAATTTTTATCAAACGTCCTATCAAATATAAGGTGAGGTCCAAAGAAGACGGAGATGTCGAGAGGTTCAAAGAAGACGGAAATGTCGAGAGGTCCAAAGAAGACGGAGATGTTGAGAGATCCAAAGAAGACGGAGATGTTGAGAGGTCCAAAGAAGACGGAGATGTCGAGAGGTTCAAAGAAGACGGAGATGTCGAGAGGTCCAAAGAAGACGGAGATGTTGAGAGGTTCAAAGAAGACGGATATTTCGAGAGGTCCAAAGAACACGGAGATGTTGAGAGGTCCAAAGAAGACGGAGATGTCGAGAGGTCCAAAGAAAACGGTGATGTCAAGTGGTCCAAAAAAGACGGATATGTCGAGAGGTCAAAGAAGATAGAGATGTGAGGAAAACAAGAATACATTACGATGCATCATCTTTCTTGCTGATTAAACTCTAAATAAATAATCCTAAAGTTATAACTATTCTTTCATCCTCGTTCAATCACATTATTGAACTATCTATCTATCAATATCTCTCTTAAATAATAAAAGAAAATCCCTTACCTCAAAGACATTGTCTTATTCAAGGGACTCTCACCACGACAATCAATCACCCTTTTGTTTGTGCCACTGTAATGACATCTTTCTCTTATCCTTTGATTCAACCAAGGGTAAAGAGTCGATTTGAAGATTATACGACTACTGGCTCAGTTTCCAGTTCTCACTCTTTTAAATTTCTGATTCCAATTCCAACTTTTGAAAATCCTGCAATTCCCACTCGGGAATAGATTCCAAGTTGTTCATGACATGGTTGCGACCGTTAAACCAGAATTTGAGGCGATTCTAGTTCTCCAGATGGCCTTCCAGCCAGAATCCATTTCCGATCTATCGTAATTTACTGATTATCTATCTATTTATTAACCAATCTATCAATCTATTTTTCAATCTATCTATCTATCTATCTATCTGTTAACCAATCTGACAATCTCTTTCAATCTATCTATCTATCTATCTATCTGCGACTCCTAAACACCTGATCCAACAAACAAATGAGTAAAAATATTGATAAAATGTTACGTTAAAGACTACCCATACACTAGAGACACTTCTGTATGAAGCCCCGCCCATGTATGTTCGAATTATCAGTAATAAAAAAAGATAAGAATATCTTTTCAAATACGAGGAGAAGCAAAATTATTTGGTTGTTTCTCTTTCTCTCCCTCCCTCACTCTCTCTCTCTCTTATATCGATCAATTTATGAACAATAAAACTAGAATACCTCAAAAAAAATCTTAACTAAATTAGTGTGTTTGAATGTGTGATAAGTGTGTTGCGGAGGGAAAGGGGCTAGAATGTTGTATGTGTATGTATGTGTGGTTGGGGAGGTGGGAGAGAGAAGAGGGGCCCAGTACGTCGTATATATATTATTGCACTTTGCACCATAAATTTTGTTTTCTGTTTCATATCAGACACAAAATAATTATTTTGTAGAATACAATTTTAATTAATTATTTAATTATTTAACAAAGGAAAAAATACTTTATACATAATTTGGTAAGGGGGGGGGAGACATATTTGGTTAGGGGAAGGGTGGATATATATTTCTTTCCTTTTTTTTCTTAGCATTTTATGTTGTAAAAAAAAAAAAACTACTAAAATATAAATTATTATTAAGGCTTTTATAAAAGGATCAGATACTTATCTATCTATCTATCTGTTTATCTATCCATTTATTTATCTCCATTATCTGTCTATCTATTTATCTATTCATCCATTTATCAACCTACCAATCTATATATATATATACCTATCAATCTACGTAAATATTTTTATCTATCTATCTATTTATCTACCAATCTATATATCCATTTATTTATTTTTATCTCTCTCTCTCTATCTATCTATCTATCTATATATATATATATATATATATATATATATATATATATATATATATATATATATATATATATATATATATATATATATATATATATATATATATATATATATATATATATATATATATATATATATATATATATATGTGTGTGTGTGTGTGTGTGTGTGTGTGTGTGTGTGTGTGTGTGTGCGCGCATTTCCATTGTAATCAATCTTACGCCTAATTTCTTTCTTAAAACTGTGAAATGACACTACGCTCAAAAATAAAATAATTCTAAAGATATTCTATGATCAATAATTTTTCAATTATTATTATTATTATTATTTTTTTTTTTTTTTTTTTTTTTTTTTTTTTTTTTTTTTTTTTTTTTTTTTTTTTTTTTTTTTTTTTTTTTTTTTTTTTTTTTTTTATTTTTTATTTTTATATTATTATTATATTATTATTATTCATTGTTATTAATATTTTTAATGTAATAATTATTGTTATTAATGTAAGGAATTATTATTATTATATTAATTATTATTATTATTATTTTTTATTAAAATTTTTTTTTTTTTTTTTAATTTTTTTTATGTAATTTTTTATTATTATTGTGATTATTATTATTATTATTATTATTTATTATTATAATTATGTTTTTTGAGTTCGAAAAAAAAAAAATTAAGTAAAAAAAAATAATTTCTTGTTTTTAAACATGCTCGAGGAATAAAAAAAAAAAAAATATTATATATATATATATATATATATATATATATATATATATATATATATATATATATATATATATATATATATATATATATATATATATATATATATATTATATATATATATATATATATATATATATATATATATATATATATATATATATATATATATATATATATATATATATATATATATATATATATATATATATATATATATATATATATATATATATATATATATATATATATATATATATATATATATATATATATATATATATATATATATATATATATATATTATATATATATATATATATATCAGTATGGCATGAACCTCTGAGAGAGAAATCCTACGAAGACTTAGCCCGTGAAGAAGTTCAAAAGAAAATAAAGAAAATTATGAATAGAGGAAGACAAAGACTTATAAAAGAACACATGAAATTTATAACAAGAAAACCGAAAAATAGTGAAAAACCTGGAAGAAGTGAATAAGAAAGAAGAATATCTACAGGTGGATATGAAGCCGAGGTTACCGAAGAAGCTACGACGGAGATATAAATCTAAGTGATATAATGGAATCATTTTTATGAAACTAATTGTAATATTTTTTTTTCTGTAAATATATCATCTAAATAATTTGATACAAAATAATTTGGCTTAAATTTAAAATACAAACCACTTAAAATTATATTTTATTGTCTTAAAATTAAAAATATACGTACTTTAAATTAAGTTTCATATTTTATTAAAATAAAGTATATTTTTAAACTTAGTTTTAATATCACTAATAAAAACTAATTTAAATTTAAGGATAGTGTCTTATTCAAAAAATATATACTTCTAATTCTTTTTTATTTGTTTTCTTTTGTTTTTATTTGTTAATATAAGATGAATTTGTTCTATGCAATCTCAATTATAACAATACCTTATTTAAAAGTTCAAAACTTTAAAAGTTTTAAGAACTGACCAAGAGTAATATCCGTATGTAAATTTTAACCAAAAGTAACATCCGTATATTAATTTTGACTAAGAGTGATATCCGTATGTGAATTTTTACCAAAGTAATCCGTATGTTAATTTTTGACCAAAAGAATCCGTATATTAATTTTGACTAAGAGTGATATTCGTATGTGAATTTTGACCAAGAGTAATATCCATATATGAATTTTGACCAAGAATAATATACGTATGATTAATTTTGACCAAAAGTAATCCGTATGTTAATTTTGACTGAGTGATATCTGTATGTGAATTTTGACAAAAAGTAGTATCCATATATTAATTTTGACTGAGTAATATTCCGTATGAGAATTTTGTCATGAATTCAATACTTCGTCAGCCAGGTTTCACATATTCTGAAGAAATCCCTAACATGAGGAAATTTCCTGTTCGGATAACCAAGTTATAAATGGCTCCAACTCTTCGAAACGTACTAAATCACATCTCATTCTTCCGTCGACTCTACTTTTAAAATCTGCAGCGCACAGCTCCAATCCTTTATGAAGTTTATTTAATTTCATAAAATAATTTATAACACAATCAAAACTATGCTGATAATTACATGATGATAGCTTCGACACATCCGGATTGTAGATAAATATCAATTTGCCAATTCTTAACCTTTATAGTCAAATGACGACAGACCATGATGGAATGTATGTAACAGTATATCCAAAGAGTGAAATACGAGCAGGGATACGGAACCGAAAAGGTTTTGAGAGGAGCCAGAGCAAAAGAAATATTCTAGGTGAATTTTCTATTTAAAATATTTTAAATATGTTCTTTAAATAGTATTTCAATTGAAAATGTATTTACAAATAAAACTATAACATGAATTATAATAAAATTTCAACGAAATAATCTTGAAGTTTTTAATTAGCAAACTTGGATAATAATCGAAAGGGATCCACAGTGTTCAGGTCAAACACTCTACCGTGGAGCCACGGTTCACAATAGAATGGTAAAATACATATGAAGACTCTGTTCCATTTAAAAAACCGATAAATTCAATATTTAGTTTTTTTATTAATTTATTTATTTTAACTCCTCTGCCAAAAACAAAAAAAAAAATATTTACAATTTTAAATTTCAAATCAGTTTTACGAATTTACCATCAATATTTACCATGTTAATAAAAGGTTAATAAAAACACTTTTACAAATTGTATAAATCTTTATTTAAATTTTCAATATATATATATATATATATATATATATATATATATATATATATATATATATATATATATATATATATATATATATATATATATATATATATATATATATATATATATATATATATTAAATTTTTTATTTTTTTTTTTTTTTTTTTTTAAAAAAAAATTTTGAAAATTTAATTAAAAGAACTTACAATTTCAACAATTAAACAAGACAGACCAGAAAGAATTCAATGAACCAGCTAAACCAGTACTACCAATTAATTTGGTCTACACCCAGGCAGAAACTGCAACTAATCCTTTAGTAATAAATTAAATATTATACCCATTTAAAAAAAAAATTTTCACAGAAAACTTTAAACTAAAAAGTCGTGAAACTATTTCTGTGTAAAAAATGTTCACAGAAAACTTTATAAACTAAAAGTCCTGAAACTATTTCTGTCTAAAAAAATATTCACAGAAAACTTTATAAACTAATAAGTCCTGAAACTATTTCTGTATTCAAAAAAAATGTATCTGAGAAACTTTCTTCGCGTTGTTAAAGAAAGAACATGAAACATGTGGCAAATACTCATTTCACAATCTGAAGATATCTGGTTACTGGTTAATTTAAAAAAAGTGTTTAAGGCAAATTAAAGAGTTACTTTGTCGTTTCTTGTGATGTAAACCTTGGAAATTTATCGAGAACCTCCTCCCACTTTAGCCTTCCTTCAGAAAGTTGTCTGATGGTGTCAGGAACTGCATCGATCTAGAAAAAAAAAAAAAAAATCGTAACTCGATAACAGGTTAGGTTACTTGATCTTCTATAATGAGTCTGGGGATTTAAAAGATAATACGATAACAGCTGACTCTATAACAAGTTAAGCTATCTAAGCCTCAGTGGTGGATCTTTATATTCAACTGAAAAAAGGGGCTAGTACAATAATAATAATAACAATAAGAATAATAATAATATTAGGTGCTAGGATATGTTCTTTAAAATCTGAAGAACAAACTACAATTTTAAGTAACATACCAGCCTGGACAATAACGTCAATTAAACATTGACGCAAGTCAAAAAAGACTTTCGCAAATACATCAACAAAAAACAAGCAACAGTCACACCCACCACCTTTCCTATTCATAAAACGGATAAATACTCACTGGCATTCGCACTTGAAGGGTCGAGTCCCTCTCTCTAAGAGTGACAGTGGGAGGGCTCGAATTGAGGGTATCGAAATCGACGGTCACACCGAAGGGAATAGATATTTCGTCCGTCCTTGCGTAACGACGACCTATAGAGCCTGTTGAATCGTCTATTCGAACAGACAAGTTACGATCTGTCATGGCGTCCGCTAATAATAATAATAATAATAATAATAATAATAATAATAATACCTTCAATTTCTGGGTAAAAAAAAAAAAAAAAAAATAAATAATTATATATATATATATATATATATATATATATATATATATATATATATATATATATATATATATATATATATATATATATATATATATATATATATATATATATATATATATATATATATATATATATATATATATATAAGTGGCTTACCTAACTGCTGAACAAATGGGGTGAATTCAGGTTTACTGGAGAGGGGCAGTACTGAAACTTTTACAGGTGCTACAACAGGAGGTAAGGCAAAGTAAGTTCTCTTCTCATCTTCTTCACGAACCCTTAATAATAATAATAATAATAATAATAATAATAATAATAATAATAATAATAGTTTTTTGAGTAGGTGTACATGTGCTCTCATTGCTCACTGGGATGCGGCAATGCTAGGTTGGAAACCAATATCAAGAACAACACCTAGAGAAAACGAAAGAAAAACGAACACGCCAGGAATATAAAATCTGGAACGATAAGGTTCAAGGCACTAAAAGAGGCGAATATGGCATCACTTTGAAAAGATGGAGATTCTGATAGGTGAGAAAGACGGTTCCTGTAGAGAATGTCACATAAATCTGGGAAGTATCTCCGTCTGCAGGATGACAGAGCAGGACAACCAACCAGGTTGAATGCAAGAAAGGCAAGAGTCAGAGAAGGGGGGGCTCCAGGGATATGTGGTAGCTATGGGTGAAATTGGTATGACTGATACGAGGGCGTGTCAAAGAAATCTCCATGCGACGACTAAGGCGGCAGGAAAACGCCCCAAGAATGAAAAAAAAAAGTTTTACCTCCCACAGCTTAGCACTATGGGCATCCTCCTTCCAGTAGGCCATGCAACACGTAAGAATCCACAGCTGATATGATGGTAGACTTCAGGATCCAGAACAGAACCATTCTATATGTGCAAAGGAATAGAACACACAGACAGTCAGAGTCGATGTGGCTTGGTTAGCAACCCTTTCAGAATTTTTATTTCCCGAGATATAGACGTGGGACAGTTTTCTTCCGTGAATGAAGCAGTAAATTCTGGATAAGCGAGACTGGGCTTCTGGTTGGAAGTATTATTAAGTACCATCAGTGCACTTTCGGAGTAGGAGAAAATGATGTATGTCATATCGGGACTGAAGGCCAAAATTCTGGAAAGGGACCAGAATTATTGCTATTAACTTAGCAGTAAATATTGATGAGTAAGAGTATGTGAGAAGGTGAAGTTGGGAACACAGCTGATGCTCCCACAAGCGTGTTTTCTTAGAGGCCGTCAATGAACACCGGAACCGCTCCCGCATTGGAGTTCATGTTGTGATAAATAGTGGCTGATTTTAATAAAACTGAGGACATCAAACACACCTAAGGCTTTAGGCACAACAATAGACCACAATGGTCAACATACACGTATGGAACTTACCTCCGTAGAGGGATGTGGAAGTATTCAAAAAGAGAGGTCACAACTGAAGCAAAAACGCCAATAAGTAGGGCGAAGAAGAACAAGAGTGTCAAAGCGGAGGGAACAGAGACTTGAAACGGAAATATAAAGGGTACATAAGTTGCTCCTGCCGAAGAGACAGGGGCATTACGACAGTCATCGCTTCAAGGTCCGGCGAAGTCCGAAAGGCCCTGGACGCTATAAGGAGACCATCGTTTTGTATGGAGTCCAAAAGATGGAGGTAGGACTTGTAAGTCTGGCCATATTTAGCACTCAAAAAAAAAAAAAAAAAAAATTTCAATAAATTTGACCCAACTTCATATCCTAATAAATTAGTAATAATAAATCAGCTTAAGAGAGATATATACCAGGGAACACGTACTTGAATGTGTGCTCTAAGCAAAGCATAAAAGACTCGACCAACACCGAAGGATGGTTCCACTACACTAGGAATTATCTCTTCTACATGGACTTTCTTGGTTTCTTTCTTCACATCCGGAATCATTTCTCGAGTCACCTTGAAGCCACAAGACAGATCATATTCACTGAAATATTTGGCAAAATAAAGTTACAATTCATAATAGAACAAGAAAAACAGGTTTATAAATACTCTTACAAATAAACGGAAAAACACAAACACATACTGCAATTTAAAACATAAATAAATAAAATCAGCAAAAAATATATAAATTAATAAATATTTCACCAAAAGAAATGCAAAGATTATCAACTTAAAAAAACTTGCTAAAAATGTGTGTGAAACAAGGTTGTGAACCCCCAAAATTCACCTCCCGCCTTCAGATTTCCCTCAATATTTCCCATTACAACCTTCTCATCTCTATTAAAAACACAGAGGATAAAGTATGGAATAACAAAGTAAAACTTCGTTCAGCTATAAAAAAAAAAAAAAAAAAAAAAAAAAAAAAAAAAACATACTGAATGAGTCTATTAAAATAAAACAAACTTTAAAACTTTACAACTACAATAATCCATGTTGTAACGTGGGTTAATAGGTTAGTTACCCAACATCCCGAAGTTCATATTTTACATTAAAGCAGTAAACCCCCTCGTCCCACTTTAAATTTAACTCAATTCGGAATTCCAAATACGTAAAACCACATGCAAAAGAGTTGTTATTATTATCAACCAAAAATTTAAAATATTAATTTTACCCAGATTTCTGAAGAGCATCTTCCAAACTACGCTTTTTCTTCTTCACTCATGGTATTCAGAGTATCCTGCACAACTTTAGCATCTTTCTTAAATGCTTTACCAATTTTTCCTTTGTCCATAACTATTGTAAGACATTCTTCTACACGTGGTTCTGCTAGTGATCGCTCAACCGTTAACTTAACACCTAAGCAAATAAAATTTTTACTTACATAGATGTAAATGTCATTATTATTATTATTTTTGTCACCACCACCTTATTAAATCTCAAACATCTGCAAGTGATTTTCAAATCTTCAAAGATAGATTACATAGCACCAACTACACTTACCTGAGGCTTTGGTATGTTGAGTCAAATCAAATGCACTCCTGTCTGCACAGCCGACACATTCTATCCATCCATACGAAGTCAAGCATTCAGCATCCCAACAATCACAAGCGTAGTGGGCCATTTCATTGCTTAAGTGTTGCCTAAATCTTAACTTCTCAGGGTTAATACCGATTTTCTCAAGGAACTGTTGAATCTTGGCCATATAATAACCCAGTGTTTCGTTGGCGACCAAGCCCTTCAAAATAAAAGAGACAGGTAATAGTCAACTCTAACAGTAAATAAAAAGTAAAGGTAGTATTAAATGATTACAGAAAAGAGTAAAGAGGTTGGTATACAATTTTATATTAAAAATAAAGGAAAATAATTCCTCTCATTCATTCAACATTTAAAGAATTAAGAAAAATATATTTCTTGTAATATTAGAAGAAAACTAGTTACTACTGATCTAAAATAAAAAGGGTTTTTGACATTGCAAACTAACTTCTAAATATAAGTCATTATTAACAGGTTTCTAAACGAGAAATTATTACCATCCATAAAATAAAAAAAAGGGATACTCTATGAAAAGTAAGAAATAAAAATAATTTTGAGACGGCAAAATAAAAATAAAAAGAAAAAGTAAGAAAAAAAAAAAAAAAAAACAAACAAACAAGTGGACATCAACAACAAATTAAAACTGAAGAATGATAAACTGAATATAAAAGTAAAAAGTATTTTAGACACCTTCTTCTGTTGAGGACCCTCAGTTATGTTAAAAGATTCCCCAATGAATTTGCTTCGGTCTTCAGAAGTATAACTCTTCATATGAGTATACCACCTTTTCACCTGTGGCAAATCAGGGGGTATGGTATCCCACTTCGATAAGAGTGCTTCAAAAACAGCATTATCCGCTTGGGAAGGGCAGTACCCAGACACGTAACTTGTGTCCCGAAGAAGAGAGTTTAAGGCATGAAGATCAGAAAGCGTTTTTAATGTACCCAAAGAATTCAAACCTGACTGGGAGATACAGCAGTCTTAGATTTGTAATACAAATAAGCTATAAATGTTAAAAGAAATTTCAGAAAACTTTCAAAAAATGTTTTATGATATCACAGAATATAACGGTTGCTTTTGTCATGCATGCCAAGCAGTGGATATTAATGAGATATTCAGTTAAAGGAGCCTCAATAGATCTATTTCTTCTTTTGTAGTAAAAAAAAAGATAGCATTGTACTTTGTGTAAGCTTAAGAAGAGAAAATTAAAATTAATAAGGAACTTGATAAATAGATCAAACTATTGCAAGGATCAGAGACTGAGTCTGAGGAAGAGTGGAAGACGAATGAGTTGTCACTACAGTTTGACAAAATATAAATGACAAAGAAATGAAAAAAAAAAAGACAACTAATGCAAGCATTAAATGAACATAAAAAAAAATGAAAACGAATTACTGAACTGAATACATACTCCTAATTTAACCATTTTATAGCTGAAGGAAATGAAAAAAAAGAGGATAATATTATAAAAGAAGAGTGTAAATTCAATAGGTTAATGGGATGACTAAAAATATCTGGCAAGTATTACCAAAGGAGTATTCTGTACTTATCATTAATTCGAAGCATAACATCAAATTAATGAAGCACCAAATACTAAGGAAGAAACTATGATCCTTACCCCTCTCACAGCTTCACCAATGGTCATCCACTTCGGAGCTTCTCCATCCATCTGATTACAAGCAGAGTACAACTGTAATTTTGTATTGGCGACCTGTAAGATGATTAAATGATTTTAATACCAAAACTTTTAATATTAACATACAGGCAAAGTTTAAGAATTTACGTAGAAGCATTTTATCCGCACTTGAAGTTGAAAGTCCCTAATGAGGTAGAATCATTTTTAAGTCTAACAATGTTAGAGGTGGAGGTCATTGTTGGAAGTACCAACAATGGTGGGGTGAGTGCATTTGGAAATAAATGAAGAATATTTATACATAATATTTGCATTTATTTACATAAAGTAATGAAAGAAACTCAATAATTGATAATACAAAACTGAAAAGTTCCTATCATTTGAAATAATAGCCACAGATGACTCCATCTTTAATTCAGTATTTCTTCTTGCTTAACATCATTTTTATATTTACTTGCAATACTGGTTTTTCATTTAAAGTTTTTACCTCCAAAAGTAAAATCAAATGTCACTTTAATTGACTGACTGACTCCCTTTGTTGTAACATATTAAATGTATGTTTACTCTATGCAGCTGACAATTCCTCAAAAGCTTTTACAGTTAAAAAAATTAATTGTAATACTAATAACTAACAAAAAACAAACTAAACTCTTCTGCACACCTGATTAAATTTAGGATGATCCTTGTCATCGGGGAAACAAAAATGTTCAATTTCTGCCATTGTAAATTCCCTCACACGTAGGAGTCCAGATCTAGGAGAAATTTCATTCCTATATGCATTTCCAACCTGAAAATTAAGTAAGACAGAGAGACTTATAAAACAGAATGTTTAGTGATAATGTCTATTTCAGATTTGTGATATATATACATTACATGTATACCATGATTAAAATCGTATTATTTTTATATTCAATTTCATTTGTGGTACTAGAATACAAGAATGCAAATACAATGTAACAGTTTTAATAAAAAAAAAAAAAAAAACCTAGGATGGCGGCTTTCAAAAAGAAAAAGAAATAGTCTCAATCAAATTAATTAAACAGATTAAAATGTAAGAGATAAAACGCTAATTCTGAGGTGATTAAGGTATCCCACAAGATGGTTCACAAAACATAGTTAAGTCTTGCATGAACAAGTAACTCTTGATTACTTCATACATTACTCAAAAGCGATATATATATATATATATATATATATATATATATATATATATATATATATATATATATATATATATATATATATATATATATATATATATATATATATATATATATATATATATATATATATATATATATATATATATATATATTCAAGAATTGCCACTTAATAATATATCCGTGGAATAAATTTGTATAATTTTACTTCTGCTAATGAGGATTCGAACTCGGGCCTTTCAGATGTTAAGACATTGCGTTAACCACTACACCAACTGATGGTACAAAAAGGAATCTGTCGGAACTGCTCCTGACATATCGCCTAGGCAGACAGTCCCTATTGAATCCTCCGACCACACTTGGGCGTAGGGTTAACAAGCCAGAGCTCTATCCTCGTAAACCGCAGATACATATGTTATTCAAGAATTGCCACTTAATAATATAACCGTGGAATAAATTTGTATAATTTTACTTCTGCTAATGAGGATTCGAACTCGGGCCTTTCAGATGTTAAGACATTCTTGAATAACATATGTATCTGCGGTTTAGGAGGATAGAGCTCTGGCTTAACCCTAAGCCCAAGTGTGGTCGGAGGATTCAATAGGGACTGTCTGCCTAGGCGATATGTCAGGAGCAGTTCCGACAGATTCCTTTTTGTACCATCAGTTGGTGTAGTGGTTAACGCAATGTCTTAACATCTGAAAGGCCCGAGTTCGAATCCTCATTAGCAGAAGTAAAAAAAAAAAAAAATATATATATATATATATATATATATATATATATATATATATATATATATATATATATATATATATATATATATATATATATATATATATATATATATATATATATGATACAAGTGTACATACCTGGGCACAAGCAAATGGCAATTTGCCTTGATTGTACTCCAGCAATCTTTTGAAATTAACAAAAATTCCTTGTGCAGTTTCAGGTCTTAGAAATCCTTTCAAATTGCCTTGTGTGAAAAAATAAAATAAAAATATATATATAATAAAACTAGACTCCATAAATTTTAAAATTTAAAGATAATAAATAGTAACACTAACGTCACTGACATGTTACAACTTACATCCTCCCTACACAATACAAACTGAATCTCTCACAACAAGTATAAGATTAACCATAAAATCCTAATTAGGAATCAAAAGTGTTTAGTTACAGCAGGATCCAATCTCACACTTAACTCCTTTTTAAATAAATAAATCTAAATAAATTTCATTCATTTATGGATGGCAAAACACTCTGAAGCTTTGCCTAATCTTTTAACCTTTATATTCTTAATTAAATATCAGGACTTTGTTGTAGAAGGTACATATGTAATTTAATTC
>SEYY01021523.1:102500-107500 GCA_009176605.1 Armadillidium nasatum
AAAAAATCTAAAACCATGAACATTATACATTTTAGAAAACCTGAATCTCTGTATTTTCAAATTATCTTAAAAACAAAACATTTGCACTTTAACGTTATATAGCAATTAAGAAGAGACTCAGACCCAAGACAAAAGGGACCACCTCTACTCCATTATGATGGGAATTCAAAGGTGAAATAAGCAGCTTAATACAGTAATTTAATTACTTTATATAACTATAAATATTCTACAAGCAGCAGGTCTGTTACCTTAACCATGTAGTCAGCAAACTTATCCACATGTCCTGATGCCTTCAAAACATTTTCAGGAGTTAAAATAGAGCAGTTGACTTTAAGCATTCTTTCTTGTATTACGAAATGCTTATGCCATTCAGATAGAATATTGTCCACAATATCACAGCCCACTGGTCCATAATCAAATTGACCTTTCACTATAAAAATGAAAAAGTATATGGCATTTGTTGTTACTACTACTACTATTAATAATAAAACAAAGTGGATACAAATAAGATTGTTACTTTAATTCTTTGAAAGAAAGCTTTTAAATTTATATATTAATTTTTAATTCTAGTTTTGTGCATATGTAAATGTAAAAGTTGTTATAATTTTACTCATATAAATTTATTTAGCGATAATTTAATAATAATAATAATTCTTGTAAATATTTTAAGAAATGGTAAACTTTCATTACAAAGAACAACAAAAATCCAACATTGGAAGATACTTGTGTAATTGTTTTATGTACCAACCCTTGTCTATACATATATCAGTTCTTTTACACTGTACAGTGATTGGTGTAATTATTCAACAACTTCTTGAATGACAAACAAAAAAGTTTCAAAAATAAGGCGGAAGTTTAATAATGATTTATATGGTACAGTATTGTTAATTTAATTTCTTTATGAAAAAATTACATATAATATACTTCCAATACTACTACCATTACCACTAATAATAAATTTCTAAAATTTAAAAAAGTAATAAGTATTGACATAATTTAGTTAAATAGGATCACTAACAATAATATTGATGCTACAACTGATATTAAAAATTTTTTTTTTTGCAAAACAAATCACACTATCTCATTTTCAGTTACGAAATAGGTAAATACAAATACAACCACTAAGAATAACCCTAGAAAAAAGGATATTTTTTTATTATTTATACCTCATATAAAACTTAAATATTACTTTACCTGTATTTCCACCATATATGGCAAAGGAACTCTCATAAAAGAATCTTCGTTTAATAAGGTCTAACATAGCTTTTCGATCAAATGTTTCACTTGCAGTCAGCTTCAAAATAATATCTTCAAGTTCCTGTAATAATAATATAGTTATAATATACAATAAAGAGGAATAAGGATATACTAAGAAGAGAAGAGTATTATTAATGCTTTCTCAATTTTATTCTCTTATTAAATTTTAATTCAATTTTAATAACTCCTCTGATTAACTTTTTAAATCAACTGTTTCAAATCTCTTAATTAAATTTCTAATTTTACTCAGTTTTGATCCTCTGAGTCAAATTTCATTTCAATTCTCTCATAAAGGTTCCAATTTTACTCAGTTTATATATACTGATTTAGTTTCAGAGATTTATAAACTTAGTAGTTAAATTCATTACATAACAAAAGACCTTATCTTATTAGCTAAGTACACCGCATATTCACCTCAATAATTCAAAGGAAATATTGTTCCGAATAATAAGAAGCATCAGTTATTTTGTATAAAAATGAGAAATGTGTCGCAGATAATATGAACTGTAACAAACTATATTTGAAACCTTGAAATAATATAAATGTTAGGAAAATACAAAAAGGTTGAACCATGTGTGGTTCATTATATAAAATCAGAAGATAATGGGAAAGAAGACTGGTATGAACTATTAGGGAAAAACTTAAAAGATAAACTTCTTGATAGTACATGAAATAACTAAATTTTACATAGGATGGTTTTAAACTACAAGTATTTAACAAAAGATCATCTAAGAGAAAAGGAAAAGATCTACCTTAATAAAGAAAGCTACTATACTTTATAATATTCTTTAGTAATAAATTATAATAATAATATAACCAACCTTTTTCCTAGCCTTCAAAATTTGAACTTCTTTCTTTATATCCATTTCAGGAGCCCCAGCTGTTTTTAAGCTGCGAACAATATCCCCCTGAGAAATAAATAATTTTGCATTAAATTAAACCACTTATAAATACAGCTACAATATATATAAAAAAGATTCTAAATTGTAATTCTTAAAATAACTGTCGTATTTTTAATTATTTATAGATAATTATATTCCTCAAACCATTTTAAAATAAAAAATTTTTTAAAGATCAAATTCACAAACTTATAAAGGACTATTGTTTATAGTTCTATTCTTATTTTCATAAGACTACAATTAATATTAAACTGTATAGTAAATCGTAATTTTCTAAGCTATTTTTTTTTAAAGGTTAAAACCAAATACTATAGACTGCATTATACTACTAGAAATATATATTTTTATTGGGTTGTGATACTGAAAACTTTTGACAGCATTAAATCCTTGCAACTCTGTGGCTCTAGTCCATAGAGTCCTACTGATTTAAGCTACCATAAGAATGGGAAAAAATTATTGAAATTTGAAAATTTCAACTTTAAGGAGGTGCCAAAAATCAAAATTACCTGATACAACTCTATTTGTAGTTTTTATTTGAACCTTTCTGAATATTTCTATATAAAAAAGTATATGGAAATATGCAAATTAATATTTTTAAATTTTTTTTAAAAATTGAAATTGATGAAAAAATGAAACAGGGGGGAAAACAAACCACTGCATAATATTTAAAAATAGCTATTCAGCAATGCTTTTTTTTTTTTATTATCATAAATGGGTAAGTTTAGTATTACAGATTAGCAAAAAAACATTTGAAAAAAAAAAAAAAAAAAAACTGATTTAATTGAAGTATTCAATAAATATCAAAGATGTATATGAAATAACTTTTATGCAAATTTCATGTAAAATGGTTGAATATACCAAAAAAAAAAACCTTTCTAAATAAAAAATGTATAATCTTGCCTAACTATATAACATCTGTAAAAAAATTTTTTATATACCCAATCATTTTGGTGTCATGCATAGAAAAAAAATTTAAAAAATTTTCTCATGCACAGCAATAAAATAGGAATAGAAAATTTTTCAGAGGTTGTACAGTTGAAAGAAATACACACATTTTTTATTGAAAATTTTTTTGTATATCCAACCATTTTAGTGCTGTGCATAGGAAAATTTTCTAAAAATTTCCTGCGCATTACATCAAAGTAGTTGGGTATAAAAAAAATTGTTTTAAATAAAAAATGTGTATCTCACTCAACTGCGCAACCTCTGAAATTTTCATGTAGATCAGATGAAAATTATGAGTTATTACAAGTTTTTTACTGGTTAGTTTTATTCCATTACCGAACAGCACTAATATTGTCTAAACTCTAAAGAAAATTTACATTATTTTATATGCAAACACTTACTTTTCATATTTTCTAACTCCACTTAATTGGAATTTCTTAGTTATATGTTTTTTTCTGGGCAGACCTTAGAAAAAGTTTTAAATTTTGGAGAAAAAATCTACACAAAATTGGGGAAATTTTTTTATGGTTATCATTTATGAATTTTTTTATACAAAACATTGAAATATGAAGACTATTCTATCAAAAAAATCCAAACCCGAGAATATAAATGATTTCTTTCCTAAAAAAAATTTGATTAAAATTTACATTTAAACTTTTGAGGGTGATTACAGTTAGCTCTCATGGTTAGTTTTCTCCTGTCATGCTGTATCACATTATTTAGGCTATATACATAAATATCCTCTTACCTGCTCTTTTACTTTAGCCCTAAGGGGCTCAAGTTGTTTCTCAACATCAGGTGCATACATATTTAAAACTAAATTAGAAAATAGCTGCCTATTTTAAAATTTTTATAGAATTATTGATTTTAAATTAATACAAAATTTTTCTTCATTAAAATTCCTTTTGTCAACTTCAACTTCTGTATACTGATATATATATATATATATATATATATATATATATATATATATATATATAATATATATATATATATATATATATATATATATATATATATATATATATATTAAAAATAAATGAAAAAAATGTAAAATCAGTAGTGTTATCTAGCTCAAAAGTAAAATAAATAAAAAATGGGACCGGCTTTGCTGATTAAGGATACTAAAGTTTGCAGCACAGTATAAAATATTGGGTACAAAGATTTTATAAGGTATTGCAAATATTGGCTTTATTATAAATAACGTGTTTTAAAAGTTTCTGACTAATAATAAATATAATGATGATGTTATATTATCGCAATATTGCACATAATATACCGTCACACTGCAATTGACATTGGAAATTTCAAGTTCCACATGTCCGCAGAGTTGCTAAGAAAAAAATTAGTAGTAGCTAGAAAAGCTAAATTCTGAAGAAAGATAATAGAGTAATTCATTCATCCCCCCCTGAATTTTTCTGTAAAATCATTTGTTTCTCTTGTGTTTAACATAATAAAATTCCTTGATCACTAAAGTTGTATGCTCATATGTATTCAACTTTTAATACAATTAAAAAATTTTTCCAGTAATATTTTTTAATTAAATAATAAATTTATCCTTTCATTTTTTGTCTGACATTATTTACTTGGAAAAAATCATAGTTAAAATCTATGGAAAAAATATATTGAGCCCAATCTTATCAATCGTTTATATTTTTTATATTGCTAAATTTGTAAAATTTTCAACTTACTTTATAAACATATTTTGAATCATATTAACTAGTCATTCCTTTATTTTAATATCGTACTCCATTTATTTTGTTTTAATAATTTATAAAAGCCTGTATAGCTGAATTTTGCTCAGTTTATATTTAAAAACCTTGACCTGAAAGAGAAGGGTGGAAATAGCATTACAATTAAATAATTTAGGACACTTACTATGATTGGTTTTCTAAGAAT
>SEYY01021523.1:110000-130000 GCA_009176605.1 Armadillidium nasatum
GAGAGAGAGTTATGAAGCTGCTTCAATTTGTTTCAATTAAATTTCCAGATCTCTGCCGACGTTTAATTCGGAAGGACTTCAAATGTTAAGCCAAACGATTTGTTAAAACTTTGATTCTCTCTCTCTCTCTCTCTCTCTCTTCATCTCTTCCTCTCCCTCTCTCTCTCTTTCGTCTCTTTTCTCTCTCTCTCTCTCTCTCTCTCTCTCTCTCTCTCTCTCTCTCTCTCTCTCTCTCTCTCCATCTCTCCCTTTTTTCTCTCTCTCTGCATATCTTTCTCCTTCTTCCTCTTTATCTCTATAAAATTCTCCCTCTCTCTTCTTTATTTATGTATATCTTTCTCTTTTCCCATATATCTCAGTACCTTTCTCTCTCTTTATCTCTCTATTTCTTTCTTTATTTGTGTCTCTTGTGTTTTCTTTCTGTATCTCATTCTCTCTTCCTCTATGTCTCTGTATCTCTCTCTTTTTATTTCTGAATATATTCCTCTATCTCAGTATTTCTTTCCTTATTTCTGTTTCTTCCTCTCTCTCTCTCTCTCTCTCTCTCTCTCTCTCTCTCTCTCTATCTCTCTCTATCTCTCTCTCTCTCTCTCTTACTCTTTAATCGGGCAGAGAGGCTTGCTCTTTGATTTTGAAAATCACAGTATATTCCCAAAATACATTCGCTGCAAAAATTGTCCTATCGAATCGTTGGGACAAGTGTCAAAAATGTTGCAGTAAAATTTTCAATAGAGAAAAGGAATGTTAAGTCTATAAGAAAGTGGCTTCATCGATTTATTTTCTCTCTCTCTCTCTCTCTCTCTCTCTCTCTCTCTCTCTCTCTCTCTCTCTCTCTCTCTCTCTCTCTCTTTCTTTAATTCTAGTATAGGAAGAAAGTTACTAAGACTCAAAAATATTGAATATTTTTTTTAGACGTTTCGGGACTCTGATTCCATTGTTAGTTCACTATAAAACTAAGCGAAAAACTAAAATTTGAAATACTATTTTAATGCAGATCGCATTATACACAATGCGGTACAGGCTATTTTGAAATCTGAGACAAGCACGCAGTGTGATAGTGGATCTGACGAAATATTCAGTGATATATATATATATATATATATATATATATATATATATATATATATATATATATATATATATATATATATATATATATATATATATATATATATATATATATAAATATATATATCAATGGATAAGTAGTTATAAATGAGGTTAGGTATCTTTTCTTGCGTCTGGTTAGGTTAGATTAGATTAGGATATGATTGGCTGTTAGGTTAGATTAGGTTAGGTTAGGTTAGGTTAGGTTAGGTTAAGTTTGGTTCGGTTAGGTTAGGTTTGGTTAGAACCAGAAACAAAGTTACACATCCTAACCGGACCTACAAATATAAGCATCACTTGTAACATTTTTGAATGCTATATATGATTTTTTTTCCACCAAAATCACCTCTGATATATATATATATATATATATATATATATATATATATATATATATATATATATATATATATATATATATATATATATATATATATATCTATATATATATATATATATATATATATATATATATATATATATATATATATATATATATATATATATATATATATATATATATTATACTGCTTGTACTGCGTTTCGCAGTTTTCAAAACTACCGCTGGGTGTCGCATTGTGTAGAATGCTATAAAATTGTCTTGAATATTGATGCGTCAGTTCTCTTAGTCTTTATAGTGCGCAAAAATAAGTCAAGGGCCTCGAAAGCCTGTAGAAGTATTCAATATTTTGGGGCTTAAATCCTTTTCTTTTTATTAGACTCCTCCAGTCATATTTTTTATGTTTCTTTATAATGCATTTACAGTATATAGTATATAATCTTTATCGAAATCTGGAGGGGAGGGGAAGCCTTTTGGCCAAATATATATATATATATATATATATATATATATATATATATATATATATATATATATATATATATATATATATATATATATATATATATATTTATGTCTTCTCTCTGGTGGGTAAAGGCCAGACGCCTACTAATTTCCACAAGAGTTGGGGTAATGCTGAAACCTGGTCGTTAAATGCCGACATGTCCCGATTCACTGCACTTGAAAGTGTACAAGTCAAAGGAAGTTGGAAAAAACAGATATAGGAAGTATGTTCCAGACTTTACCAATAGAGAATCATTCAGAGAGAATCATCTCGGTAATGCTCTCTGCACACTACGAGGGAACACTCCCACGATAAAAATAACCATTCCAGGAAAATCAAAGAAGTATATATGATCACAAGTCCGACCAGCTTGCGGCACTTAAATACCACAAACGTTTCCCTGCACTAGAATTTTCTAGCGAAACACCTGAAAAAATAGAAAGGATGCAGAGATACGAAGGTGATCTGAGGAACCCAGAGGTGGATAGAGTTTTACAGTATAAGGAGAAGGATTAAAAGTTGGGAAAAGGTTAGAATGTTTGGTTTCTCTCTAAGACGATCTGGGATACGAGTTTGTAGCTTCACTAACTGCTCAAGGTTATAAAACAGAGATAATAAAAGTGAGTGGTGAGGAGTGAGAGGAGTTGAGGGTGGAGATTGAAGAAAAGGAAATACAAAAAGTGGAAAGATATAATTATCTTAAAGGAATATTTGGAGGAAAATGAGATTCGCTGGAGATAACAAGCAGAATAGAACAGAATAATATGGTAGAGCAGTAAGAGCTATGTAACAAAAGTTCGTACCTATTAAGCTGGAAATAAATATTTATATAAAATGGAGATCCTAAAAGACAGACTGTGATTGATGAACCTGAGATGATCTCCATTTTATATAAATATTTATTTCCAGCTTAATAGGAACGAACTTTTGTTCACGACTGTACCTTGTCCTAAAAGACAGACAGATGGGAGTGGAGGTGAAGAGGGTCATTTTTCAAAGAGTTCTGACAGTAATACTGTTGTATAGTGCAGAGACCTGGAGTATGACAGCGAAAGATGAAAAAATAGAATACAAACAGACGAAAATGAATGTTCTATGGGCTATTGCAGGAAAGACCAGAATGGATAGAGTTAGAAACGAGAGAATGACAGAATATGTAGGGGTAAAACCTATGATTAACAATAAAGATGCAGTAAAGTTGAGGTGGGGGAGATACTTGGAAAGAATGCAGGAAGAAAGAATGGCTAATTTAAAATGAGAGTGGTGGCCTGAGGGCACAAAACCACAAGACCACCAAAAGGAAGACCATGGAAGAGATGGAAGGACTCAGTGAAAGACTAGCTAAGAAGACATCAAATACCCCAGATGAGAGACTTCATGGGTAGACGTGTTCTGGAGCACAGAGAAAGATGGGGAGCGATGCTGGCCCGACTGATATATATATATATATATATTATATATATATATATATATATATATATATATATATATATATATATATATATATATATATATATATATATATATATATATATATATAAATCTGGTGGCAAAGGCCAGAAACCTACCAAAAAACACCAGAGTTAGGAGCAATCAGAAATCAGGTCAATATATATATATATATATATATATATATATATATATATATATATATATATATATATATATATTTATATATATATATATATATAGTATATATATATATATTATATATTATATATATATATAATATATATATATACCTCTACGGGCATATTCAAGGAGAGGAACTAGGTAGTATATAACCTAGGTCCCGAATCGAAATCAGATATATATATATATATATATATATATATATATATATATATATATATATATATATATATAATATATATATATATATATATATATATATATATATATATATATATATATATATTAATCAGTAGCAGCTGTTGTCGGCCATAGGATCCTTTCCCATGTATTACCTCATCAATTAAAGACGTCCTTCCTACTACAGGAAAACCATATGCCTTTGTTCAACAAACCTAATATATATATATATATATATATATATATATATATATATATATATATATATATATATAATATATATATATATATATATATATATATATATATATATTATATATATATATATATATTATATATATATATATTATATATATATATATATATATATATATATATATATATATATATATATATATATATATATATATATATATATATATACAAATATTGAGGTTTTCTTATTTTATCTTCCCACTCATGGGAATTTCGATTGGGGGTTTTCTTATTCACCCCCGCTAGATTTTTGACCCGGATTCCTCATTACTCCCCCTCCTGCTAACCATTTAATTGCTCTGATCCTCATTCTGGTAATATCTTATTTGAATAACGTAATCCATCTTATTTATTATAAAAGTTCTCTATCTCATTCCCTATTCGAGGAGGGATATTTTATAGGTAGTTGTTTCCAGGGATTTGCACTAGGGATCAAACCAGGAGTTTCCGTCACGCAAGTTGGTAACAATATTATTTGAGTCAGAGTAGTCAATGATTCGCTCTAGGGATCAAACCAGGGACTTCCACCGCGCAAGCTGGTAACGGTATTGTTTGAGTTAGCGTTGTTTAGAATTTGGACTTCACTTGCATTACCCTATTGAAGGAAAGGAACTTTCAGGGGGTTTCTTTCTAGAATCCCTGCGAGGAATCGAATCATCGCTAGGTTTTCTCATTGTGATTTCCTTTTGTGCTGTCGTGGTACAGGGGTCTCACTCTTGTCTTACCATCTAAGCACTCTTCTATTATTACACGACATGATGTTGATTTTAATGAGCAATTTCAGTTTTAGTAAGAATATAAATATAATTAATAATAAAATCAAATTTAGGAGGATATATTTTAGACAAATTTATCCACAATTTGGCGGTATAAAAGTCAGATTTGGAAGACCATTAATTTGGATAAATTTAGCGACAATATCGCCGTTTTGGAATCATATTATAAAAAGAAAAGAATTAATTCGACGATTTTTGAACCAATATTAATTTTGTATTCCAATAAATTTAGCGACTTCTCTCTATAATGTATCTAATATTTTAGGGTCTGAAAATAAATGGGTTAATTCGGATTTTAATTTTGAATCTAGGCTATTTTATCATATCAAATAAATTCTTGGTCTCTCTCTCTCTCTCTCTCTCTCTCTCTCTCTCTCTCTCTCTCTCTCTCTCTCTCTCTCTCTCTCTCTCTCTCTCTCTCTCTCTCTCTCTCTCTCTCTCTCTCTCTCTCTCTCTCTCTCTCACATGTCAAATTAAATCTCAAATATTTTATGAGAGATAATAAATTTATTTCTCTTTCATTTTTGTTGTTGTTGCTGAGTTTATAAGATTTACAGTCCTTCATGAATGACAATTTTATAATTTATTTTATTTTTTAATTTAATTTAATTTTTTTAATTACTTTAATTGTTTGGCATAATCACAAAATCAAAGTGCTTCACGGTCAAGATTCTTTAAGCAAAGATAAACTTTGCTTAAGTCTCAAGGAAATAAATTTTACATTCAGAAAATGAACGAAACTTTTTAAGATTATTACCTTTTAAAAGTCTAAGAAATATAAGAAATATTCTTACAAATTTGAGATTTATTTCTATGTTTCAGACAATTTTTTATTTCTGTTTGGTAAAGTCAACACACTCTCTCTCTCTCTCTCTCTCTCTCTCTCTTGAAAATCGAATCTGGAGGAAATGAAATAAATAAATAAATAAATAAATAAATAAATAAATAAATAAATAAATAAATAAATAAATAAATAATACAGTATGATTTATAGCCATAATGGATGACAGATATAAAATTGAAGTAGACATTTAATTAAATATAAAATAAAGTTACACACTCACCTACACACACACACACACACACACACACACACACACACACACACATATATATATATATATATATATATATATATATATATATATATATATATATATATATATATATATATATATATATATATATATATATATATATATATATATATAGTTATTAGAACCACATCTCTCCTGGAGATAAAATATTCAGTAATTTTTAAGTTTGTTATACGGCAAATTGAAACCTGACCTCTTAGACGGTAAGACAGAATGTTACCTTTGTACAACGACAGTTCAATTGGAAATCACAATGAGAAAGATCATGAGCAACCTGTCATGCACATCCTCCCAAAGGATCCTCCTGCTGCACCCGGGTACAGGCCAACAGATCAGTTACTGTCTACTCTCTCATTGTTTTAATACTTATATATATATATTTAATAGTCTGTGAGAAAGGGGGTAGTGACTGACTTGTTACTTTGTACCCGAATGCAGTCGGGGGAGTCCTTTTGGATTTTCTGCATGAGCTTTCTCATTGTAATTTCCTTTTGTACTGTCGTGGTAATGAGGTAGTACTCTGTCTTGTCTAATTTAATAGACAAAAAACTTAGTTAGAAATGTTTTCCTTTATCTTCAATTTAAACGTTTTGATTTAATTTTTTAAATTTAAATTAAATTAAATTTAATTTTTTAAATTAAGTTAATAAAGTACATAAAATTTAATAAGACATAAAGCATAAGTACATATATAAAATACATAAAAATTAATTAGATAAATTTAAAAAAAAAAAAAAAAAAAAAAATTTTGATTTTTTTTTTTTAATATTAAATTTTTTTAAATTGAAAATTACAATTTTAATTAAAATTTTAATTTTTTTAAAATTACTTTTCAATTTAAGAAAAATTAATTTTTTTAAAAAATTTAATTAATTAGACATTTTGAAATTTTTTTTATTTAATTAATCAGACATTAAAGAAAAATATATAAAATTTAAGTAGACATATATTAATTATTTAACATATGCTTAACTAGACATATATATTGCTTTATTTGAAGATAAATTTTAATCCTCAGTATCCTACACTGCAAAAATTGTCCCAACGAATCGTTGTGACAAGTGGAAAAAATGTCACAACAAATTTTTTCAGTTATTTTTTTATAAAATAAATCAGTGAAGCGACTTTCTTACGTTTAACATGTCTTTTCTCTATTGAAAATTTTACTCTGACATTTATTTGCCACTTGTCCCAACGATTCGTTGGGACAATATTTGCAATATACCAATTCTCTCAAAGAACTTTTTTTTAGCTTGCATAAATGTATCAACACTATCACAGACTAAAAAAATCGAAAAACTATTTAATTTTTTGAATTATAAATTAAATTTTTAATTTAAATTTGAATTTTTTTAAATTATTAAAATTTTCATAAAATACATAAAAATGAATTATAGGAAAATTAGAATCTAAATTTTTTTATAGGAAAATTAGAATCTAAATTTTTTTATAGGAAAATTAGAATCTAAATTTTTTTATAGGAAAATTAGAATCTAAATCTGACCTTGTAAATTGTGATGTTATTCAATTAAAAAAGTTTTTAAGATATAGAATGAAGTCAAGAGCATTACTATTTCTTATGCATTCTATTACACACGATATAAAGTATTAAAATGCATAAACATAATACATAAAAGTTACTACGAATGGAGACAATGATATAAGAGAGAGAGAAGAGAGAGAGAGAGAGAGAGAGAGAGAGAGAGAGAGAGAGAGAGAGATAGAGAGAGATAGGAGAAATAGTAACAAATAATGACATATCCTTATATAGTTCGTGAGAGAGAGAGAGAGAGAGAGAGAGAGAGAGAGAGAGAGAGAGAGAGAGAGAGAGAGAGAGAGAGAGAGAGAGAGAGAGAGAGAGAGAGAGAGAGTGGCGGTTGAGAAGAGAGGAAGAAACATGAAGGAGATAGAACATTCAAAGATGTATTAATATACAGCTGAAAAAGGTCTGTATCTTGCATTTACAAGAGAATGGTGAAAGAGAAAAGAAAAAGACATTATCTTAATACCCTTTTAATGAGATGCTGATTTCATTTAATCTCTCTCTCTCTCTCTCTCTCTCTCTCTCTCTCTCTCTCTCTCTCTCTCTCTCTCTCCCTCTCCACCTTCACAAACTGTTAAGGACAATTGCCTTTGTCTTTTTTGAATGCTTCTCTCTCTCTCTCTCTCCCTCTTTTACTTACATAATAGTAATTCATTTGCGGTGAATGGCTGGTAAGTAGATATCTTGGAAGAGACTGTGATGAAGGACTCCGAATCGTTCCGAAGTCTCTCTCGAAAGAAGAACGTTACAACGGGAAAGGCAATTTCTCGAACGGAAAGGCAATTTGAGGGTCAATAATTCGATGGAATAAAATATAAACTAATGTTGCTTCTGAAAAGTTTTTGTTGAAGATCTTTATAGCTACATTACGTCTTTTATTGTATTCATTTTATTAATTTTATATTTATAATTTTAATTTACATTTTTAAATTTAAATAATTTTTGTATTTTTTAAATTAAATTAAAATGTAAATTTAATTTTATTTGTTTTTTTTATTACTCGTTTTATATTAAGTAAAAAAAGATACATTTTCCTAAAACTATATTGGGAAGATAATGATATTGTCTATTAGTAGGATAGTAACAGTAAGTCCGGCCAAAAATATCCGGAGGTCGGCAGGATACTTGCCTGATGTTAGCTTGAAACTAGCAGGGCGTCAGCCGGATAGTAACCAGAAGGTCGTAGATCGATATTCGGACATCTACCGGAAGGTTGGAGTCTGCCGAATACTAACTGTATTACCAGGAAGTTCTTTGAACAATATCCGAATGTCTACCGATCAACCGGACACTAAGCAAGATATCAGCCTAATATTAGTTTGAAGGCAGCAAGATACTAGCCGAGCTTCAGCCGGATATTAGATAGACGTTAACCTGACACTAGAAGGACGGTTGCTGGATATCAGTTAGTTTCCCTATACATGCAGACCATCCAAAAGGACCCCCCGTCTGCACTCGGGTACAAAGTAACAGGTCAGTCGCTACCTCCTTTCTCACAGACAATTAAATATATGTTAGTATTAAAACTGTGAGAGAGTAGACAGTAATTGATCTGTTGTACTGTACCCGAGTGCAGTAGGAGGATCCTTTGGGAGGGTGTGCATGACAGGTTGCTCATGAGTTTTCCCATTGTGATTTCCTATTGAACTGTCGTGGTACAGAGGTAATATACTGTCTTACCGTCTAAGAGGTTAGGTTTCAATTTGCCGTATAGCAGACTTAAAAATGCTGAATATTTTATTTCCCTATAGTTTCCCTAATAACAAAGATTCTTGTTCCTTTTCTTTGCCGAAACTTTTAATTTTAACTGAAAGGCTGAGTGAACCTTTGGAAAATTAGCTCAGGATAGGTAATTAAAGGATCAGAATACTAAATATCCTCTTTCTTTCCCTCTTTTTTCCTTCTTAACCCTTCCCCCTCATTTTTAGGTCAATCTTTAGAAATATTTTATTAATTAAAATTGATGTAATTTTTTATGCGTTCTTCGTCTGTATGCTTGTTTGTTTGTCTGTATATCTGTCCTTATGTCTCTCTGCTGTTTATATGTCTGTCAATCTGTCCTTCAGCCTGTCTGCTTGTCTATTTCTATTTGTTTGTTTGCCCGTCTGTCTTTTGGTCTTTCTTATAGTCTATCTTTCTGTTTGTCTCTATTTGCATGTCTGTCTGCTTATTTGTTTTTCTCTCTCTGACTGTTTTTCCGTACGTTTGTTTGTCTGCAAGTCAGGTAACTTACTTTTCTGCCTGTCTGTCTGTTCGTCTGTTTTTTTTGTCTGTCTGTTCGTCAATTAGTTTGCCTGCTTCTCTGTTTGTCTACTTGTCTGCCTGACTATTTGTCTGATTAAATGAATGTTCATCTGTCTGTCTGCTTGTTTGTTTGTTTGGTTTTCTGCTTGTTTATCTGTCCGTCTTTCTGTCTGTTTTTCTGTTTCTCTTTAAGTTTGTTTTTCTGTTTATTTTCTGTCTGTTTTTCAAATTGTTTATATTCTGTTTCTCTTTAAGTTTGTTTTTCTGTTTATTTTCTGTCTGTTTGTCAAATTGTTTATATATCTTTCTATCTGTCTGTTTGCCTATTGTGTTTATCTATCTGTCTGTCTGTTGGTCTGTCGACTGTCCGTTTGTTTGTCTTTCTGACTGTCTTTCTTTCTTTCTGTCTGTCTGTCCGTCTATCTGCTTATCTGTTTATTTGCTCTTCTGTTATTTTGACTTGTTTATCTATCTATCTGTTTGTTAGTTCTTGTTCCTTCTTTTGAACCTTTAAATGAGGTGGGGGAGTGGGGGATATATTAAGCTATAAAACCTAAATCTTTCCCCCCCTCTTTACCCCCATTTCTATTTTGATGAAGGACTTAAGATTTTTGATAAAGGTTAAAAACAACTTTTAATTAATAATTTTAATGCTTTACAAAGGCTTATAAAAAAGGCTACGAAAAAGCTAATCTAATTAATTGTATTTTGGCTATTTTGGTTGTTTTGGCTATTTTGGCTGTTTTGGCTATTTTAATGGCTTCTTTTTAATCAATATCAATAGAGAGATTATCTAATAAGGTCTTATATAATTGCTTTAATCTCTTAGAGATTATAAATTATAAATAATTGTTAATTAAAAAATAAATTAATAAATAAATAAATTAATAAATAAATTTTTAATTAATTAATAATTAAGAAGATAAGATAATAGAGTTAGGGGGGACTGGGACCACCTACAGAGAGGCGTATTTTGATAAACAGTTCCCCCTCCCCCCTAATAAGGCAAAGCCCCAGTATATATATATATATATATATATATATATATATATATATATATATATATATATATATATATATATATATATATATATATATATATATATATATAATTTTCATAACTGCTAATGATGTTATAATTTCGAGGAATCGAACCCGGGTCCAAAAGATGGAAGTCCGTTGTGTTGACCACTACTCCACCGATGGTTCAAAATGAAATAATCCAGAACTTCTACTGACATATCGCCTAGTCCCTTCAATATTTCACCGACCACAACTTGGGCGTAGCGTCAACATGGACCAGGTTCTATCCTGAATATAAACCGCAGTGCAAATTTTATAATTTTGATAACCACTATGATAAACCGTGGAATCTTTATTTATAATTTTCATAACTGCTAATGATGTTATAATTTCGAGGAATCGAACCCGGGTCCAAAAGATGGAAGTCCGTTGCGTTGACCACTACTCCACCGATGGTTCAAAATGAAATAATCCAGAACTTCTACTGACATATCGCCTAGTGAAAAGTCCCTTCAATATTTCACCGACCACAACTTGGGCGTAGCGTCAACATGGACCAGGTTCTATCCTGAATATAAACCGCAGTGCAAATTTTATAATTTGGATAACCACTATGATAAACCGTGGAATCATTATTTATAATTTTCATAACTGCTAAATGATGTTATAATTTCGAGGAATCGAACCCGGGTCCAAAAGATGGAAGTCCGTTGTGTTGACCACTACTCCACCGATGGTTCAAAATGAAATAATCCAGAACTTCTACTGACATATCGCCTAGTGAAAAGTCCCTTCAATATTTCACCGACCACAACTTGGGCGTAGCGTCAACATGGACCAGGTTCTATCCTGAATATAAACCGCAGTGCAAATTTTATAATTTGGATAACCACTATGATAAACCGTGGAATCATTTATTTATAATTTTCATAACTGCTAAATGATGTTATAATTTCGAGGAATCGAACCCGGGTCCAAAAGATGGAAGTCCGTTGTGTTGACCACTACTCCACTGATGGTTCAAAATGAAATAATCCAGAACTTCTACTGACATATCGCCTAGTGAAAAGTCCCTTCAATATTTCACCGACCACAACTTGGGCGTAGCGTCAACATGGACCAGGTTCTATCCTGAATATAAACCGCAGTGCAAATTTTATAATTTGGATAACCACTATGATAAACCGTGGAATCATTATTTATAATTTTCATAACTGCTAAATGATGTTATAATTTCGAGGAATCGAACCCGGGTCCAAAAGATGGAAGTCCGTTGCGTTGACCACTACTCCACCGATGGTTCAAAATGAAATAATCCAGAACTTCTACTGACATATCGCCTAGTGAAAAGTCCCTTCAATATTTCACCGACCACAACTTGGGCGTAGCGTCAACATGGACCAGGTTCTATCCTGAATATAAACCGCAGTGCAAATTTTATAATTTGGATAACCACTATGATAAACCGTGGAATCATTATTTATAATTTTCATAACTGCTAAATGATGTTATAATTTCGAGGAATCGAACCCGGGTCCAAAAGATGGAAGTCCGTTGCGTTGACCACTACTCCACCGATGGTTCAAAATGAAATAATCCAGAACTTCTACTGACATATTCGCCTAGTGAAATCGGGTTCGACTCCTCGAAATTATAACATCATTTAGCAGTTATGAAAATTATAAATAATGATTCCACGGTTTATCATAGTGGTTATCCAAAATTATAAAATTTGCACTGCGGTTTATATTCAGGATAGAACCTGGTCCATGTTGACGCTACGCCCAAGTTGTGGTCGGTGAAATATTGAAGGGACTTTTCACTAGGCGATATGTCAGTAGAAGTTCTGGATTATTTCATTTTGAACCATCGGTGGAGTAGTGGTCAACACAACGGACTTCCATCTTTTGGACCCGGGTTCGATTCCTCGAAATTATAACATCATTTAGCAGTTATGAAAATTATAAATAATGATTCCACGGTTTATCATAGTGGTTATCAAAATTATAAAATTTGCACTGCGGTTTATATTCAGGATAGAACCTGGTCCATGTTGACGCTACGCCCAAGTTGTGGTCGGTGAAATATTGAAGGGACTTTTCACTAGGCGATATGTCAGTAGAAGTTCTGGATTATTTCATTTTGAACCATCGGTGGAGTAGTGGTCAACACAACGGACTTCCATCTTTTGGACCCGGGTTCGATTCCTCGAAATTATAACATCATTTAGCAGTTATGAAAATTATAAATAATGATTCCACGGTTTATCATAGTGGTTATCCAAATTATAAAATTTGCACTGCGGTTTATATTCAGGATAGAACCTGGTCCATGTTGACGCTACGCCCAAGTTGTGGTCGGTGAAATATTGAAGGGACTTTTCACTAGGCGATATGTCAGTAGAAGTTCTGGATTATTTCATTTTGAACCATCGGTGGAGTAGTGGTCAACGCAACGGACTTCCATCTTTTGGACCCGGGTTCGATTCCTCGAAATTATAACATCATTTAGCAGTTATGAAAATTATAAATAATGATTCCACGGTTTATCATAGTGGTTATCCAAATTATAAAATTTGCACTGCGGTTTATATTCAGGATAGAACCTGGTCCATGTTGACGCTACGCCCAAGTTGTGGTCGGTGAAATATTGAAGGGACTTTTCACTAGGCGATATGTCAGTAGAAGTTCTGGATTATTTCATTTTGAACCATCGGTGGAGTAGTGGTCAACGCAACGGACTTCCATCTTTTGGACCCGGGTTCGATTCCTCGAAATTATAACATCATTTAGCAGTTATTGAAAATTATAAATAATGATTCCACGGTTTATCATAGTGGTTATCCAAATTATAAAATTTGCACTGCGGTTTATAATTCAGGATAGAACCTGGTCCATGTTGACGCTACGCCCAAGTTGTGGTCGGTGAAATATTGAAGGGACTTTTCACTAGGCGATATGTCAGTAGAAGTTCTGGATTATTTCATTTTGAACCATCGGTGGAGTAGTGGTCAACACAACGGACTTCCATCTTTTGGACCCGGGTTCGATTCCTCGAAATTATAACATCATTTAGCAGTTATGAAAATTATAAATAATGATTCCACGGTTTATCATAGTGGTTATCCAAATTATATATATATATATATATATATATATATATATATATATATATATATATATATATATATATATATATATATATATATATATATATATGTTTCTTCGTCTTCTTCTTTTTCATTTTTATTATTCATTTATTTAACCACATAATTTTTAGGTTATTATTATTATTATTATTATTATTATTATTATTATTTTTATTATTATTATTATTATTATTATTATTATTATTATTATTATTATTATTATTATTATTATTATTATTATTATTATTTTTAAATTTTTTTTTTTAAATTTACCTTATTCTGTTTCGTTTTCTTAAAACTTTTACCCAATGATGGATAGTAACATGGTACAAAGGAAAAAATAATTGATGACCTCTGACCTCTGACGTCAAACTCTGTGACCTTATCTTTTCTTTTATTTTTCAGTATTAAATAATAACAAGACAGGGTCAAACTTGTTCCCAATAAAAGAATTTTCGGTGTTTTTCCTTCAGTGTTTTGGGTTAGGTTAAGTTAGGTTAGGCCTAGGTTAGGTTACGTTATGTGTTATGTTATGTTAGGTTAGGTTAGTTAGGTTAGGTTAGGTTAGGTTAGGTTAGGTTAGTTATAGGTTAGGTTAGGTTAGGTTATGTTAGGTTAGGTTAGGTTAACCTAGGTTAGGTTACGTTATGTGTTATGTTATGTTAGGTTTATGCTATGCTTATGATAGGTTAGGTAATATTTCTATTTAAGAGATATTAAATTATAATCATATTTAGTGTTTATTAAGTGTGTTATTCGAATCTTATTGACAATATTTTAAATTAGATACAATTTCAGTGTTTTGCGTCCTTTGTGTTTCTTTCTGTATGTTTTAATTTTCTGTGCTTTAATGTTTTACTTTATGTTCTAATTTTATGTGTCACATTCAGTGTTTTTTGCTTATATGCTTTTCATTGTCTTTTTAAAAGGTATTATCTGTGTTTATTTTACAGTGTTTAATTGAAGGAAGTAATTTCTTTCTTAGTGTTCTCTCTCTCTCTCACTTGACGTGTTTTTTTCTGTATTTAAAATTTTATATCTTTTCCAATGTGTTTTGCTTATAATTTTTTAGTGTCCTTAAATTTAGAGTGGAATCCAGTGTTTTACTATATGAATGTTAATTTCTGTGTTTTCGTGAGCTTCGTGTTTTACCTATGGTGTTTCATCGTATGTGATATTTTTTGTGTCTTTAAAGAGTGTTTTCTTTGTCTACTTTCCAATGGTTTACCACAGGTATTTCTCTTTTTTGTCCTCTGTGCATTTTCCATAAAGTGTTTTATTGAAAAAGTGTTTATTTTGCCGGATTAATTTGAGTTGAATGTTTTTATTTTATTGTTTCAATAAGAGTCATTTGTATTTACTTTCCCGTGTTTTACTTTTTGAAGAAAATATTTTCCTGTTTCCTGTTTTTTTTTCTGTCTTAACATGCTTTACTGTATGTTATATTTTGTCTTTCTACAGTGTTTTACTCATCTTTTAGTGTGCCTTCTAGAAGTGTTATCTGTCTGTCTTTTTTATCAAATGTTTTTGGAAGGCTGATTTGTCCTGTGTTTTTCGTAACATGCTCTACTCTATGTTTTTTTTTTTTTTTTTTTTTTTTTTTTTTTTTTTTTTTTTTTTTTAATTATTATTATTAAAAGTTCACATCTCACTGGGGCATTGCCCTATTCGAGGAGAGGAACTTTTCTAGGTAGTATATACCTAGGATTCCCAAGAGGAATCGAACCGGCGCCCTCAAGCACGTGAGTCAATCACCCTACCGTTCGAGCCACGGTATTTTATGTACTATGTACTATTTTATGTCTTTTTACAGTGTTCTACTTATCTTTCTAAGTGCATTCTAGGGGTCTTATCTGTCTGTCCTTTTTTCAAATGTTTTTGGAGGACAGATTTGTCCTTAGTGTCGATTCAAATATGCTTTACTGCATGTACTATTTTATGTGTCCTTTTACTGTACTTTACTCATTTTTTAAGTGCATTCAAGGAGTATTATATGTCTGTCCTTTTTTCATATGTTTTTGGGAGACAGATTTGTCCTTAATGTCGTTTCAAACTCTTACCTCTTTTTAGGCTAATCAAAAAATTAGTAGAGGGGAAAATATTTTTAATCAATTGGTGATATTGTTTTATTAAGTTATTCTTATCAAACAACAACAACAATAATAATAATAATAATAATAATAATAATAATAATAATAATAATAATAATAATAATAATAATAATAATAATAATAATAATAATAATAATAACAATAATAATAATAATAATAATAATAATAATAAAACTGAAAATATTATTATTATTATTATTATTATTATTATTAATCTTATTATTATTTTCATCATTGTTGTTGTTTCAAATGCAAAAATTATATATATATATATATATATATAATATATATATATATATATATATATATATATATATATATATATATATATATATATATATATATATATATATATATATATATATATGTAATAAAAATAGAAGAAGAAGAGAAATATAAGGAGAAAACAGGAAAAGTTTCACTTTTAAAAACTCTTGATTACAACATATTTCCTTACCCCATAAAGCATGTAAATATTTGAGTTTCAGTTTTTATGTGTATGTGTGGGTGTGTGTGTGTGTGTGTGTGTGAGAGAGAGAGAGGGATAAAGTATGTGTGTGTGTGAGAGAGAGAAAGTAAGAGTGTGTGTGAGAGAGAATATGTGAGTATGTGAGAGAGAGAAAGTAAGAGTGTGAGAGAGAGAGAATGTGTGTGTGTGTGTAGGTGTGTGTAAGAGAGAGAGAGAGAGAGAGAGAGAGAGAGAGAGAGAGAGAGAGAGAGAGAGAGAGAGAGAGAGAGAGAGAGAGAGAGAGTATGTGTGCACGTTTTTTAAGTAATATTTATGAAAGAGGAAAAGAAAAGAAGAGTTTGAAAGATGTGGAAAAGTTGATAAGAAAAAAAGAAAAAAGATGATTATATAGAGGATATATATATATATATATATATATATATATATATATATATATATATATATATATATATATATATATATATATATATATATATATATATATATATATATATATATATAGTGACGTAGAGAAGCTGAAAAATTGTGCAACCGCGGTTGCGATTATTTTGTGGTTGCCTACTTTTTTAACAACCGCAGTTTAATTAATTTGTGATTGTTAAAAAGGATATAGCCGAAGTTGCGGTAGCTAAGCTTCGCCATCCACATCACATACACACACAAACACACACACACATATATATATATATATATATATATATATATATATATATATATATATATATATATATATATATATATATATATATATATATATATATATATATATATATATATATATATATATATATATATATATATATATATATATATATATATATATATATATATATATATATATATATATATATATATATATATATATATATATAGATATAGAGAGAGAGAGAGAGAGAGAGAGAGAGAGAGAGAGAGAGAGAGAGAGAGAGAGAGAGAGAGAGAGAGAGAGAGAGAGAGAGAGAGAGAGGTACAGATATAGATAGATAGATAGAAAGATACATTGATAGATATAGAATGAAAGATACATTGATAAATAGATATATAGAAATATAGATAAATAAATAGGTAGATAGATAGATAGATATATTGAATTATAGATAAATAGATAGATGAACAAATAGATGAATAGATAGATAAAGAAATATATAGATATGTAGAAATATAGATAAATAAATAGATGAATAGATAGATAGAGGGACAGATAAATAGATAGAGAGATTGACAGATAGATAGATAAATAAATATATAGAATATAGATAAATAGATAAACGAATAAATAAATGATTAGATAAATAGATAGATATATTTGTAGATAAATAGAAATACAGAGAGAAAAAAGTTAATTAAGTGAACAAAAGTATTTTTAATAAATGCTTGCTTTACAAAAGGTATTTTAAAGCAAAAGGTAATTTTAAATATTTTTTTCCTTTTCTCTTTCCACTCCATTTCTCTCTCTCTTCTCTCTCTCTCTTTCTCTCTTTCTCTAATTCTTCTACAATTTTCACTTTCTATCCCCATATTATTATTATTATTATTATTATTATTATTATTATTATTATTATTATTATCATTATTATTATTATTATTATTATTATTATTGCTGTTGTTTTTGTTGTTGTTGTTGCTTGTTGCTGTTGTTTTTGTTGTTGTTGTTGTTGTTGTTGTTACTCTTATTCTGTCTTTCTTTATATCTGCGTCTTTTAAGTTTTCTTTTTACTATTTTAATTAAGTTCTTTTTTCATTCTTTATTCTTTATGCTTTTATGTCTTCTTTCCCTCCCTCCCTCTCTCTCTCTCTCTTTCACACACACACACTCTTTCTTTCTCTTCCTCTCTCCCTTCCTTTTTCAGTCTCTCTTCCTCTCTGTCTCCTTCTCTCTGTGTCTCTCTTTTCCTTTCTTTCCTTCTTTCTTTCTTTCGCTCCCTTCCCTTCTTTTTCTACTTCTCTTTCTCTACTCTATTTCTATCCCTCTCTCCCTATATATCTCAAATCTCTCTCTCTCTCTCTCTCTCTCTCTCTCTCTCTCTCTCTCTCTCTCTCTCTCTCTCTCTCTCTCTCTCTCTCTCCAATAAAAGAATAATAGGAATAACTTTAGCGATAAGAATGTCGACGAAACTTGAATTTGATTCTAAAAATTTATTTATATTGTTAGAATGACAGACGAAATGTAATACTTATTTCTTTTCTAATTTTGTTTGTACATGCATGTATATATTATGTATGCATTATGTATGTATGTATGAATGTATGTATGTATGTATGCATTTATGTACATGGCGCAAATCTAAATATTTAGGAAAATTGTGGACTAATAGAAAACGGTTATTGATTAATTTATGTAAAGTCCATTGCATTATGAATATATCTATCTATCTACAGATCTTTTCTATCTATCTATCTATCTATCTATCTATCTATCTATCTATCTATCTATCTATCTATCTTTTCTACCTATCTATCTATCCATCTACCGATTTTTCCTATATGTATGTCACCCGATTTTTCTATCTATCTATCTACAGATTTTTCCTATCTATCTATCTATATATCTATCTACCTACCAATTCTTCTGTCTAATACATTTACGAAATAGATATTGAGCTTCAAATAAGCTGAAATTTAAGAACCAATCAAGACTGATGGAGCGAAATAATCTAAGAATCGGAACCATTTCCAAATGGTTACATATGTGTGTGTGTGTGTTTGTGTGTGTCTGCGTTCGTAAATTTTGTACATTTGTTTGTGTGTGCGGTTGTAAATTTTGCGCATGTATGTGTGTATTTGTGTGTTTACTTGAAAAAATAAATACGACTGATCGTAAAGAATTCTCAAACACTAAACTTGTGACAGTTAAAAAGTGCAATTGCTTATCAGAGACTGTCCAGTTATTTTATAAATACAAGGACACGTATAGGCCATTAATGTATATATATATATATATATATATATATATATATATATATATATATATATATATATATATATATATATATATATATATATATATATATATATTATATATGACAAAGTAAAATAAAATTTAGAATAAATCAATTTAATATTTAATAATATAAAATGACCAAAATTTAAAAAATAAATTTCTGATAATCAAAACAAATGTGGGCGGAGTTTCGAACAAAAACAAATTTCTGATAATCAAAATAAATGTGGGTGGAGTTTCAGATAAAAACAAATTTCTCATAATCAGAACAAAAGTGGGTGGAGTTTCCAGCAAATAAATATCTAAAGTACTAGGAGTTTAAAGGTTCAAATACAGTGGTATTGTTGGTAACACTAGAATTTCATGCAAAAAGTTACTATTCGAAATAGAAGAATCAAATTTGCTTGACAAACCAAATCGATATTCTGTATCGAGGTTCATACTTGGATTGACAAGCAGAGAACCACTTAAAGCCTTTTTTTTAGATAGATAGATAGATATGTAGATAGGTAGATAGAAAGATAGATAGATAGATAGAAAAGATCTGTAGATAGATATATAGCTATATATTGAAAGATAGATATATAGGTAGGTAGATAAATAGATAGATAGAAAGAAAGATAGAAAGA
>SEYY01021524.1:0-7500 GCA_009176605.1 Armadillidium nasatum
ACTATATCATTGTTATTCTTAAGGTTCAAAATCGTTGTTTTTTCGTTTTTGGTGAGGTTATCATGTCGTATACCAATTTAACTGCCCTGAGTCTGACTGTACGTCGACATATATTGGTTATACGACAAATAATTGTCGGATAGGGCATATCAACACCGCTTCAAGCCTAGTAAGATCTTTGCCCATTTTGACACAGCGCATGGTATGTCAACTATACCTAATATTTCTAAACATTTTATAGCATTATATAGGTCGTGTGAAGTGCAAAAATTGAAAATAGCGGAGGCATTTTACATTAAGAACCGTAGACCTGATATTAATATAAAATTTAATGAATGTCAATGAAACTTAATATATTTGAATTGATTAATTGCAAAATGCATGCTTTAAATTTAAATCACACTCATTCATTATTGAAAGAACTTCCTCTGAAGATGTCTCAGTGCAGAGACGAAACGCGTCAGGAGAATATAATAAATATACTTTCTACTTCTGCTGTAGATTGTTCTCAAGAATAATTTTAAAGAAGTTAAACTATAATTCAAAAATAGCTATTTAGAAATTTGGAATCCAAATGTAGATCTTTTATTAAATCAAAGCTGATATTGATTCCTAAATATTTAATAATAATAATAAAATAGCAATAATAATAATAATAATAATAATAATAATAATAATAATAATAATAATAATAATAATAATAATAATCGGAAAGATGAAGACGATTTGAAATGAGTACAAGAATGGAGGGTTCAGTCATCGGCATTTGAATGGATAGGGTTAGATAAACAGCTGAGAAGACAATTAATGAAAAGTAAGAATAGAGTAGGAGAGAAGGAACACCACTATTGACAGGAAAGGAAGAATAAGTCGCTCCATCAACAACAACAGAAATGGAACGATTAGAAAGAAAGGTAGACATTAGTAAGCACAGAGAAGGAATAAACCCAAAGGAGGGAGGCTTGGAAAGCGATGACGCATACCATACCTAGTCAAATGCCTTAGATATGTCAAACTCCACCACAAAAGTCTCCACATGGTCCCTAAGGGCAGAAGACTATAGATCTGGGAGGAAGGAAAATATATCACAAGTAGACCTCGAACGTCCAAAGCCATACTGATGATAAGAAAGAAAGGAAGGAAATTCCAGATAATCCAAGAAGTGAGAGTTGAGAAGGGTTTCAAAGATCTTAGACAGAATACAAGTGAGAGCTATAGGAAGATAGTTGGGAGGATCAGAGCGGCTACCTTCTTCGGAATGGGCTAGGCAAATGCGCGCTTCCAACACTGAGGGAAAGTATTAGTATTGAGGCATAGAGAGTAGAGTTGAACGAGGGATGGAGCCAGCTCAGAAGCACACTCCCTTAAAACTTGGGGAGGAATGCCATCAGGGCCGCTTGCATTCCTTACGTTCACAGATTTCAGAAGCCCATGCACCTGATCAAATGTAATCACATGTAAAGGCATGGGACATCTTAGAGGAGAAGAAGCAGAAGGAGGGTTGCCAGAGTCGTCTAGGGCTGAATTAGAGGATAACTGAAGGCCGAAGAGGTCAGCCTTTTCAGTTAGAGTGTTAGCAACAGAACCATCAGAGCGAATAAGAGGAGGAAAGGAAGATTTACAGAAGTTGTTAGAGATGTTTTTGGCAAGAGGCCACAAAGATTTATCAGTAGGAAAGTTTAGCAGTTCAGTACACCTTCGTTTGTAAAATCTGCTTTGCTTGTCGAAGAATATCCCTTGAAAAAGGGAAAATATAAATATAATATATATATATATATATATATAATATATATATATATATATATATATATATATATATATATATATATATATATATATATATATATATATATATATATGTATATATATATAGATATATATATATATATATATATATATATATATATATATATATATATATATATATATATATATATATATATATATATATATATATATATATATATATATATATATATATATATATATATATATATATATATATATATATATATATATATATATATATATATATATATATATATATAGCTGGGTTGAAAAGATACAAAAGTTGTAGTGCAGATTTGAAACAACTTTATTTTGGTGCTCACTTCAGATACAAACTGAAATGTGTTAAAAGTAAGTTCTTCAAGATTTGTTTTCATACCCCAACTTTACCTTGAATCTTCTTATTTAAAAACAAAAATATATATATAGCCAGATATACAGTATAGCTTAAATATCCTTACATTCTTACATGCTAAACAACCTGCATAGTACAAAATCTCATAGAAAATCAGATTTTGTCTGTACTGAAGGTATTTCGATTCGAGAATGTTTGGTTTGTAGTATTGCACCATGTCGAGAAGTATGACCAATGACCCTACTAGAAACAGCGGAAACGTCTTTGACATTTCTTTCAACATAGACCGAATGACACGGATACTTTTGTAGGAGAATTTGTTGATTACTAACCAAAATATCATCACTAATATTATCAAGAAGAGGTGGGGGGGTGATTAGGAGTACTCCCCCAGTCTATCATTTCCATGTAGGAAGTGGCGTTGAGATTGACGTTTAGCTGCCTTTTATCAAAGCAGCGAACTTGCACATTGGTGGAGGATATTTTCTTTCTTGCTTGAAGAATTTGTTGACATGAAAATCTTCTTATTGTTTCCCGTTCATCTGCAACACCAGCTAGCAACAAGTTTTCTGGATGACAAAAATAGGAGTTGTTTAGGAGCACTGGAGAAATGATGTTCTGATCCTCAGGAGAAAGTTTTTGATATTGTGATACCATAAAGTGAAAATTCTTTGCACCATCTTGACAGAAGGGATGGGAGCGGATATAGAACCATATGGGGGCATAGAAGTTCAGTACGAATCGTACCAAACGCCTCAGATCATCAGATGCGGATTCTGTTGAAACGTACAATCGAAGCAGTCTGTTAGCTTTAGTTAGCCACCTTGCATGGCTTAAGGCACCCGGCTGTGCAGTTTTCAAATACCGCATATTATTATGATCTGCATTTTGTACCCCTTGCTGAATTAATAAACAGATTTTTAGTAAATACAGCTGGTCAGAACTTAGATCTTTCGTAACTGTTTCAGGAACATCAACTACAGAGCCTGGAATTGGTTGAAAATTAATGATGGGTTTGGTCTGAGGATCAAATGAGAGCAGTTTGGTTATAGGTCCTTCATGTGATGATGGGCCAGTTGTCTTCCCATCAACAACACTAAATAACTTCCTGAGTGGCAGTTCATTAAAATGCAACATGCATATGAGCCATTGAAGTGGTCTTTTAAGATGTAACTCCAACAGTGTGATTATTCCATTCTTGTTACCCGTATTCACAGGAGTTCCATCGCAAATCACTGCTCTTAAAGTCTCTGTAGATCTTGTTCGTTCAATAATACCCAGAATTTCATTAAATACATCTGGAGATCTTCCTGAGTTAGGACTAACGTGATCGATGTAACATGCATCTGGAAATGACACTAGCACGTAATGTTCTTCTCTAACTTTTCTACGCACACCTCCAGTATCGACAAGTGTTTCATCTATTTTTCCATCGAAACCAATGCAGACCATACCTCTGTGTTGCAGCAAATGCTTCTCTGACTGTTTGTCTCTCCAGTATTTTCTTTGGCGTTGTAACTTACTTGGATCAACAACGTTTTTTGGTGACACAAGTCCGAGGTCCTTGAGGGCAGCATTAACTATGAGACATGCATCTCTATTGCTCACATTTGTCCTCTCTAATGCTTTACACAACTCAGGATACTGGTTTCTATTTTGAGGGTGACATTCTTCCATTTCTTCTGATTCTAAGGAAAATGATTCTTCTAGCACATCACTCTCACTGCCTGATAATTCAACTGAACTTACACATTTTTGCGTATCTTTGTGTCTCATCTTACTTTCAAATGTCAACCGTTTCCTTTTCCTTTCCTGAAGTTTCATGTTTTTCTCTGTTCTTTCCTTGTCCACATTTCCTATTATCATGCGTCTTGAAGTGTTTTGATCAAGCCAAAATTGCCATTCCAATACAGGGATTTTCTTTTCATTGGGACATTGACATTGATTACGTTCAACTATACCATTATGAACACACTTGCACGCGCTAATGTCGAAGAGACAAGAAAATGATTTTATTTTATCTTGATATTTTTGAGAAGATTGTTTATTTCTTGAATATTTCATCAAATCATTGACATTCACTATTAGTCTCTTCACTTTCACTATAACACTTTCAAATTCTATTGTTGGAATGCCTGCTTTATTGTATATGCCTTTAACTTCTGTTGCCACTAACTTTGCTAGATGAGTAACACTGGCATCTTTGTTGACTACTTGATGGAACTTGTAGGCTCTAAAAACATCCTCAGCCAGTGGTAGCTGATTTTCGACAAGTGGTTGTGGATAACCGAATATTGCATGCCTGTCTTTATGCCTTGTTGCACATGCCATGATACGTCTTGCAATAATAGTAATAAACACTGCACCCACAGGACTTATCTCAAACGTCGAATAGTCTGGATCTGAAATGAGACAAAAATAGCTCTCAATTAGTATTAAAACCAAATTTTGAAGAACAAAGCATATAAAATTCATAACTTAAGAACTTGAAATATACAAAGATTGGACTATTATCTAAAAGTTTTAGACACGGAATTTTGATATTTTAAGTTTTGTGCTCAGCGTTGTCAAATTTCCAAACCCATTTTTTTTTAATTTTAAAATGAAAAATTGCGGTAATTTTTTTTCTATTCAAGCGAAGTGAGTGAAATTTTCAGAGCTTATGTAGTCGGGGGAGATGCATATTTCTTACTTAGATAACTTCTTTGTATTTTTTATTAGTTTTGGATTTTTTCTTGAACCAAATTTAAAAACAAAAAAAATTTTGGGAAATTTTTTAAAAATTTTCTTTAGAGTATACAAAAAAATTATCTAAGTAAAAAAGATGCATCTTGCCAAACTATATAAGCCTTGAAAATTTGATGTTGATAAGATGAGTAGAAAAAAAAATATATCAAAATATATCAGCCCCAAGCAAAAATAGCCGAAATACCCAAAAATTGGTGCCGGCCCTTAAAAAAATTAAAGTTGGGCCCCCTAAACATTGAGTAAATGCAAAATGATTTTTTGTCCCACTACAGGGAAGCCAAGGAGCACCAATTTGACCATGTTTGGTTATCCCACAAAAATTCAACCCAGCTTAATATATATATATATATATATATATATATATATATATATATATATATATATATATATATATATATATATATATATATATATATATATATATATATATATATATATATATATATATATATATATATATATATATATATATATATATAATATATATATATATAATAATATATATATATATATATATATATATATATATATATATATATATATATATATATATATATATATATATATATATATATATATATATATATATATATATATATATATATATATATATATATATATATATATATATATATATATATATATATATATATATATATATATATATATATATATATATATATATATATATATATATATATATATATATATATATATATATATATATATATATATATATATATATATATATATAATATATATATGTAAATATTAGCATATGTGTGTGTAGCAGATAAATTGGGAAAATGAAATAAATCTTAACTTGATTGATGTAAAATCAGTTATGTTGAAGCATATATGTATTTATGTACTTATGTACTTATTAATGAATTCACGGAATTTTGTTTTTCTTGGAAATTTTATTTCTTAATAAATCTTCTACGTTCGTTGAACTCTAGTCGAAAACGGCAAGCAACCAATTTATCTCTATATAGAATCAGCTTCGAGTAAGGCAGAATATTATCACCTACATATACAAATTCTTTTCAGAAAAAAAAATCTTACGTTTGGCAAGGATGTTTCAATTTCATATCGTACCGTTCAAAGAAAGAAGGATTTAACATAATTACTTTCCAATAGCTATGCAGAGGAATTTAAGTAAAAGAATGAATATCAGTGCCAAGAACAATAGAACCCAGAAGATAGAGACTTTTCCTGTAGAAGATTTTATGATTAGAGGCTGCTTGCTGCGAAGATACAGTCTATTAGAAACAATATGTCATAAGGAAAAGCGAAGACTCCATGTGTGTTAATGGAGAAGGTTAAAAAGCTGATAAAAACATGAAAATAATTACTTTTAAAAGTTAAAACAACGATTGAACCGTTGAAAAACAAGAATGGACTTGTTTAATGCCCTTCTAGTGCTTTCTCAATTCGATCGACGCAAATATAAGTACGGAAATGTGTATTCAACTCTTCAGAGATTCCTAGCACTAAATTGTTCTGGAGAAGCGTCTCTATTAAAGAAAACCTGAAAATTATGTGCGTTATTGAAGCAAGAGGAGAAAGAGGGAAATCCTGCAAAAAATATATTAAAAATTAGAGATATACTCGTACCTTGAATAATTTATCGGAAGTCCGTAGAGGTCGAAAGTAAGATTCAGAAGAAGAAACGGCAACAATCCAAAACAAATGAAAATGATACAAAAAATTACACGTTGAGAGAAAAATTGAATAATACACCAGTGAGAAGGATAAAATTCCGTTGAAATAGAATAAGAAAGGAGAAAAGGGTTAAAATATATAAAACCATTGGAACAATAGATAGAATATGAATTGAAACTTGATTTTCTTTCCCAGAATTATACAGCTGACCAAATGAGAATAAATAAATTTATTCTTGCCTTTTTTTTAATAAAAGTTCACATCTCATGGCATTATCCTAATCGAGGAGAGGAACTTTTCTAGGTAGTATATACCTAGGATCCCCAAGTGAAATCGAACAGGCTCCCACATATACGTGAGTCAATCACTCTACCGTTTATTTTAAACCAGTTATATTGCAGAATTTATACTAACTAAATAATTCACCTTATTTGGAATTACATAAAAATTATTACGTAGGCATTGTACCACTCTTCCTTCTTCGTCGTATGACTCTCGTCGATAGCGAATAGCACGTGATAAATTATTATTAAAGAATTTTATTGCTGTAAGTCAAAATATTGTCACCGACATGTGCAAATTTATCTCAGGAAAATACTCAGTTTCGGTACTAATATTTGGCAAAATCCTGACATAATATTTCAATTCGATGACAACGTGAAAAGGAAAAGAAGAGTTCTAATATATATATATATATATATATATATATATATATATATATATATATATATATATATATATATATATATATATATATATATATATATATGTGTGTGTGTGTGTGTGTGTGTGTGTGTGTGTGTGTGTGTGTGTGTGTGTGTGTGATGACAACCTTTTTTTGGGACAACAACCTTTTTTGGGGAATTCACATTAAGATTTATTGTACGAAAGGGAATTTTATAATTTATATACTATTATACTCTAAATTGAAAGTGGATTACTTT
>SEYY01021524.1:12500-20000 GCA_009176605.1 Armadillidium nasatum
AGCTTACTAAAGATTTAAGACACAATAAATAAGAGTGTCTTCTTAAGTAGAGGATCAACTAATAAAATATTCGACCTGATGATAAAAGCATCATTCAAAATTATATGTTAGTTACTAGAATGGAAAGACTTCAAATTTTATTTGTGCTAAATTATTTATTTCAAACCTTATCATTTATTAATATAGAATTTGAAATATATATATATATATATATATATATATATATATATATATATATATATATATATATATATATATATATATATATATATATATATATATATATATATATATATATATCGGTATATATATATATATATATATATATATATATATATATATATGTATCGTGTGTGTGTGTGTGTGTGTGTGTGTGTGTGTGTGTGTGTGTGTGTTGCTGTTTTGGAGCGCTGGAAAAGGAGCCACTTTTCCACTTTTCTTCATGACTCTAATTAGTTCATTACGGTTGTTATTTATTTTGCTCAATTGTGATGACAAATGAAAGTAATTCTCTTTGTATTAAACCTTAATTCTTATTACCCTTTTGCAAATATAATCTTAGTAATCCTTCTGACAAATTTATTCGGGTTGTACAAATCATTGTCTGAGCTAAATATGTTTGTAAATATTAAAATACGCCGTTAAAATACGCGTTTATTGTTATCAATATCTTGAGGACATCATTTTTAGTTCTTATTTCTTAGGTTTCATCATTATAATTAATAATTTTTTTGTCTTTATTTATTGGTTTTTCATTCTTCACTTAAAATCATCTGGTCAAAATATTAAATTCAGAGTCAGATTCTTTTCGATTAAAATAAAATTAAAATAAAATTTTTTTTTAATAATCTTTTATTAATTAGTTCCCTCTCTTCACACACACACACACACACACACACACACACACACACACACACACACACACACACATATATATATATATATATATATATATATATATATATATATATATATATATATATATATATATATATATATATATATATATATATATATATATATATTACATCATACCGCTCACGGGCAAAGCCCTATTCAAGGAGGGGGTGCTAAAACAATAGAAGAGATAAAAACTATCCTCAACCCACACCAAACTCAAATTTTGCAGGTGAGCACAGACCTGGGTCTTAAAGGAATTTAGATTAAATTCAGCAGGAAACACAGAGGATGGGAGAGAATTCCACAAAACAGAGGTGGCTGGAAAGAAGGAGGCATCACAGCGAACAAGCCTAAAGTTGCCAATGTCTACACAAAATTCATGTGCAGACAATGCACCCCTTGTGCTACGAGGACGCCGTAAAGGTGGAGGTATGAGAGTGGACAGTTCCCTCGAGCATTTGCCGCTGTAGTACCTATAGCAGAGAGACTGGGCACCAACGTCACGTCGCAAAGATAAAGGGTCAAGTGAATTTGTAAGAGCAGAACAGTTTATAAGTCTTTTAGCCTTTGACTCAACCCTATCCAAAAGACGGGTGAAACCTGAGCCACCCAGATATGAGAACAGTACTCCATACAAGGGCGGATGAGGCCTTGTATAATTGGAGTAACTGCGAAGAAGAAAAAATTCTCGCAGCCTAAACAGAACTCCCAGCTTCTTTGAGGCCGCCTTAGCAACCATTGTGATGTGAGGTTTCCAAGACATTTTTTTGTTTATGTTAAGGCCAAGAATATTTATATTGTCAACAGGAGAGACGGGAGAACCGTCGAAAGAAATAGAAAAGTTAAGAGGTGTCTTTGAGAGGGAGATTTCTAGAAGTTGAGTTTTTAAAGAGTTGAATTTCACAAGGTTGAGACGACCCCACTGGGAAATTCTATCCAGATCTGCAAGAATGGAATCGGAAAGATGAAGACGAGAGGCAACTCTAGATGCAAAGGAAGGAGCAGATTTGAAATGAGTAGAAGAATGGATGGTTGAATCATCGGCATATGAATGGACAGGGTTAGATAAACAGCTAAGAAGATCATTAATGAAAAGTAGGAATAGAGTAGGAGATAAGACAGAACCCTGGGGAACACCACTATTGACAGGAAAGGAAGAAGAAGTCGCTCCATCAACAACAGCTGAAATGGAGTGATTAGAAAGAAAGCTAGACATAAGTAATCAAAGAGAAGGAGGAAACCCAAAGGAGGGGAGCTTGGAAAGCAGTGACGCATGCCATACCCGGTCAAATGCCTTAGATATGTCAAGCGCCACCACACAAGTCTCCCCATGATCCCTAAGGGCAGAAGACCATAAATCTGTGAGATAGGAAAGTATATCACCAGTAGACCTCGAACGTCGAAAGCCATACTGATGATCAGAAAGAAGGGAATGAGATTCCAGATGATCCAAGAAGTGGGAGTTGAGAAGGGTTTCAAAGATCTTAGACAGAATACAAGTGAGAGCTATAGGGCGATAGTTAGAAGGATCAGAGCGGCTACCCTTTTTCGGAATAGGCTGGACCAATGCGCGCTTCCAACAGTGAGGGAAAGTATTAGTGTTGAGGCATAGAGAGTAGAGTTGAACGAGTGGCGGAGCCAGCTCAGAAGCACACTCCCTTAAAACTCGGGGAGGAATGCCATCCGGGCCGCTTGCCTTCCTTACGTTTATAGATTTCAGAAGCCCATGCACCTGATCAAATGTAATCATAGGTAAAGGCATAGGACTTCTAAGAGGAGAAGTAGTAGGAGGAGGGTTGCCGGAGTCTTCCAGGGTTGAATTAGAGGAAAATAGGAGGCCGAAGAGATTAGCCTTTTCAGTTGGAGTGTTAGCAACAGAGCCATCAGAACGAATAAGAGGAGGAAAGGAAGATTTACAGAAGTTGTTAGAGATGTTTTTGGCAAGAGGCCAGAAAGATTTATCAGTAGGAGAGTTTAGGAGCTCCGCACACCTTCTTTTAGTGAAAGCCTGCTTTGCTTGTCGAAAAATATCCTTGCAACGATTCCGAGCAGAATGAAAATTAGCAAGAGTGATAGGAGAAGGAGAGTTTTTCCACCCTCGATACGCGATGTCTCGAGCCTGAATGGCAAGAGAGCAGGCGCGATCGAACCATGGATTTTGAGGAGAGAAAGATTTAGACGAAGAAGGAATGAACCTGCTCATCCCATCAACGATTACAGCCCCCACCTTATCAGCGGAGACTGACGCGTCTTCAGAGACAAAGCAGTCCATCCAAGGATAGTTAGCATAGAAGCAACGCAAAGCCTCCCAGTCAGCCCGATCAAAGTGCCAGAAGATACGCTTAGGGCAGGGTGGAGCAGTTGGAGAGAAAGCTTGAAAATTAAGAGTAATTAAGTTGTGGTCAGATTTACCAATAGGTGCGAAGACAGCGTATTTATAGAGAGAAGGACTAGTAGTGAAACATAAGACAAGAGTGTTTAAGAATTGGTTAGGACGATCCGGAATGTGTGTTGGTTCTTTAATCAGTTGCTCCAGATCGTTGAGAATGCTGAATGATTTGGCCTCCTCTCCCACCTGAATCAGTATGAGAGGAACCCAACCATTCAGTGTTGTGTACATTGAAATCCCCTAAATAGAGGACTTCAGTATTTGGATGTGAAGATGTAACAGTCTCGTGAGAAGTAGTTAGATATTCAAAAAAGGTGGAAAAATCTGTTCTATTGGGAGAACAATAGCAGAAACACAAGATTATTGTAGTGGTAGGAAGAAAGATTTTAAGCCACAGAACATCGAAGTTAGGAGATTCAAGATTCACAAGACGTGTTACCGGAGTGTTGGTGTTTACGTAGGCACAAACTCCACCCTTAGAACGGAAATTATGAAATAAGTTATATATATATATATATATATATATATATATATATATATATATATTATATATATATATATATATATATATATATATAATATATATATATATATATATATATTATATATATATATATATATATATTATATTCTAAATTTGACAGAGTTTGCAGGCACTCTAATTTTTCTCAAGCAATTTATATTATATATACTCAATGATTTTTCTTATTTTGATTCATTCATTGGTTTCATGCAATAGGAATTTTTTGCCTCACTAAGATTACCATAAGTGAACATTTTAACTTACCCTACGTTATATTATTATAGAAATATAGTTATTTGAAGCTACTGTGTTTGAGTGTGACTCACAGACCCTGTTGAAAATGATAAGCCAGATATAAGAGATAACGAAACTTGTCAATAAGATAAAAGTAAAAAAAGCAAAATCAAATATGATTCCAAAGAAATATTGAACTTTATCGATGGTGTGTGCGTGTGTGTACGTATGAGGGAGAATGTGTGTTTGTGTATGGCTTTGGTGTTGTGAGTATTTTCCTCCTTTCGGTCTGATTTGAAAGGACTAATCAGAGTAAAAATGTAATTCAAACTGGAAATTCATATCTCTCTCCTTTTATTTAACTATGCTTTAACATATTTATCAATCTACCAATATATATATATATATATATATATATATATATATATATATATATATATATATATATATATATATATATATATATATATATATATATATATATATATATATATATATATATATACCAAAGTATATTATATATATATTTATTTATTCATTTTATTAACTTTAATTATTTATATCTATCTATTTATCATTTTATCCTTTAATTATTTTTATCTATCCATCTATCTTTTATCTAACTTTAATTATTTATATCTATCTATCTATCATTTTATCTACCTTTAAGTATATATATCCATCTATCTATCTTTTTACCTACCCTTAATATTTATATCTGTCTATCTTTTTATCTTTCTTATAAGTTTTTATATCTATGTATCTTTTTATCTACCTATAAGTATTTATATCTATGTATCTTTTTATCTACCTATAAGTATTTATATCTATCTATCTTTTTATCTACCTATAAGTATTTATATCTATCTATCTTTTCATCTACCTATAAGTATTTATCTATCTATCTTTATTATCTACTAATAAGTATTTATATCTATCTATCTTTTTATCTACCTATAAGTATTTATATCTATCTATCTTTTTATCTACCTATAAGTATTTATATCTATCTATCTTTTTATCTACCTATAAGTATTTATATCTTCTTCTATAAGTATTTATATCTATCTTTTTTATCTACCTATAAGTATTTTATCTACCTATACCTATTATTTATATCTATCTATCTTTTTATTTACTTATAAGTATTTATATCTATCAACCTTTTTATCTACCTATAAGTATTTATATCTATCTATCTTTTCCTTTACCAATCAATTGATCTGCAAAACCAGTTGGTCGTTAACAGTAATAATCATTCATATTTTTTTCAGAACAAATTCATGATTTCAAAACATGTTTTACTTGCTCTTGAATTAAACATTTACCAAGCTCTAAATAATACAAAGAATGAAATAAATTGTATTGTAGAAATATAATTGCGTAGTCACTATAAATTAATTATTAATTAATAATTAGGGACTATAAATTGTTTTTAATGAGAGCACAGAACTAGGAAACGCACTCACACATAAGCGCGAAAGCACGCATGAACACACACGCACAAACGCACAAACGCACAAACGCACACACACACACTCACATATATATATATATATATATATATATATATATATATATATATATATATATATATATATATATATATATATATATATATATATATATATATATATATATATATATATATATATATATATATATTATCCAGTTTTATTTAAAAACCATTAATGGGGAAAATCGAATAAATATTTTGTTTTAATAAAAACGGAAATATTTACTTGTTGATATATATATATATATATATATATATATATATATATATATATATATATATATATATATATATATATATATATATATATATATATATATATATATATATATATATATATATATATATATATATATATATATATATATATATATATATATATATATATATAATATATATATATATATATATATATATATATATAACATTTAACTTTTATCATTAGTTATCAATAATATTCATGCATTTCTTTGTGCATGAGTTTTATTAATTTATTATTTAAACTTTGAAAGCCAAATTATACTAAATTATTCACGGTAGTGTCTACACGTCATCTGTGTCAGACGCTTGCAATTTTCAGTCAATATTCTTTCATTGTTGTGCGTATGAGGAAGTAGTTTCAAAATAACGATGAAAGTTGTAAAACGAATGGCAAGAACCCCTTCCTTGTAAATGTAGTTAATTTTAAGCATGAGGTGATATATTTATATATATGTATATATATATATATATATATATATATATATATATATATATATATATATATATATATATATATATATATATATATATATATATATATATATATATATATATATATTTATATGCTCCAAAAAAAAGCGCATTCTTTCTTCTCCTCCTTTCTTTCGAAATCTATCCTTCTTTCTGTGACCATTTCTCTGATTTTCCTTCCGGTAGTTCTATAGCAGCTACTGTAGACGGCCACTGTTCTTCTTTTAAAGCTCAGGGATCTGAACTATCCACAGCTCTTTTTCAACTTTTCATTAATGACATGCTCTCTGCTACTTCATCACCTATCCACTCCTGTGTTGATGACTTCACACTTTATTACTCCTTTCACTTTGAAAGACGCCCCTCCCAACAGCAGTTAATTGACTCACGAATGATGGCATTGGATCAAATGACCTCTGTTCTTTCTCGTATTTCAAATTGTGGCACAGAAAACATAGTCGTTTTCAATTCGTCTAAAAATCAATTTCTTCATCTTTCCACTCAAAACAACCTTTCACACAACTATGACATCTTCGAAAACACTCGACTCAAACATTCATATGTCCTTTCTATCCTCGCTGCTTCTCATGATCTTTCTCGGAAGGACACATTATTTCTCATTCTTAACAAGCTTCTTAGAGGTTGGCTGTTCTGAGTCTCTATTGTAGTTTTTCCCGTCATTCCAGTTTCATGCTCTTTATAATGATGTTTTCTCCCCTGTATGGAGTACCCCTAACACATCTGCAGTGATTTCACACAGACAGCTCTTCTCGAAAAGGTAGAATCTAGGACATTTCGTCTTATAAACTATCTTTCTCTTACTAACCCTCTCCAATCTCTTTCTGCCTCTCTAATTGCCGAGTCGCTTTCTCTATGCCATCGCTATTACAACTGTTACTGCTTTTTCTGAACTCTCATGTCGCATACCTCCTTTATTTTGAGAAAGTCTCATGCGACTCGACTTTCTACTCGGTCTCATCTTTTCTCTGTCTAACTCTACGACCTCTGAATTAACCACTATGCTCAATCTTACTCGTTCTCTTCAGGTAAAGTCTGGAACACACTCCCTTTATCAGTTTCCCCAACTTCCTTTTACTTGCACACTTTTAAAAGCCGTGTATCGGGACATGTCGGCCATTAACGGCTAGATTTTAGGTATTTCCCCAACTCTGGTGGAAATCGGTAGGCCTCTGCCCTATATATATA
>SEYY01021524.1:37500-40000 GCA_009176605.1 Armadillidium nasatum
ATATATATATATATATATATATATATATATAATATATATATATATATATATATATATATATATAATATATATATATATATATAATATATATATATATATATATTATATATATATATATATATATATATATATATATATATATATATATATATAATATATATATATATATATATATATATATAATATATATATAATATATATATATAATATAATATATATATATATATATATATATATATATATATATATATATACTTTTTCCTGACAGCAATTAAGTGATTTAAATATTGATTTGAACAATATTGAAATTAGTGATTTATTAAATGATTAAAGTTTGTTTTGGTGATTTCAAGACTTTAAAGACTTTAAAGACTTTCAAGAACCGTTTTAATGTTATTTGGGGAATTAATTTAATGCTCTTTAGTTTTCTGTGCTATGACTCTTAGTGTATATATATAATATATATATATATTATATATATATATATATATATATATATATATATATATATATATATATATATATATATATATATATATATATTTATATAGTATATATATATATATATATATATATATATATATATATATAGTATATATATATAAATTTTTAGATGATATTGACAAATCCAGATGCCCGTGAGCGGTGGTGGTGTAAAAAAAAAAAAAAAAAAAAAAAAAAAAAATAAGTAATAAATTTTAATTCTAAATCTGAACGAGAATTTTCCATATTTCGAGTAACATTCCTTTTTTATGCTGTAACTGGAATATTTGCATGTATTGCAAGAGTTCAGACAACCATAAAAAAAATGAATGAAGATAATACTTTGAATTTCCTATGTTTACAAGATGCGGGTTGAGCACTAACCCTCAAACGCATTCCACTAACCTTGTTCTTCAACTTCCTCTTTATGAAAGAGAAAAACAACTCCATTATATATACAGAATTATAGTTGATACCATAAACAACAGCTGAGAACACTTATTGAGAAGTTATATTTCAAAAATGATAAAGTTTCAGCTGTCATAGCATTTAATATGCTTCATTTTTCATCTAAATATGATCGGCAACACTAACTCAATACAATTGAAAATAATGTGACTAGCGCGTAACTTTTTCTTTTTCAATACTGTCTTTGAGTTCAGTGATGTTACTTAATGAATATTAATATAAAAAATACAGGTTAAGTTCTATTATTCTTCAAAAGACACGCGATTGAACAAGATTTTTCCTACTGTTTATTTACATAAAAAAAATATTTGAAACAGATTATAAAAGACAAAAACAATAGCTGTCACCTGTGTTTACGAATCATTAATAAAATTTGGTGGCAATATTTAACCACTTCCATTATCGATTGCTTTCTGAGAGATTGAATTGACCTTTAATTGTTTTTTTTTTTTTTTGTTTTTTTTGAAAAGTCATGATAATATTGTGGCGCATCAGTTCTTAAGCCTTATATATAAGCTTTGGTTCGAATATATTATTTTTCAGTATTAACTAACACGAATGTGAATGCGAATATTGAAAATTGTCAAATATTAATATTCATTAAAACGTATACGAATATTTGGTTCATCTCGTTTGCTCTTTATTCATTTACACTATATTGGAACATGCTGGCCTTTAATTTTGAAATTAAGCTAGTCTTTAGCCAGTAAATAACCTTGTTCATAATGTATTTTCTATATGTGCATATATATATATATATATATATATATATATATATATATATATAATATATATAATATATATATATATATATATATATATCTCCTCCGGTGGGCAAAGACCAAAGGGCGGAGGTCTACCAGATTCCACCGGAGTTGGAAAAAAACTACCTTGGGCCGACTGGTCAGAGTGGCTCATACCATAATTGAAAGGGTGGTATATAGGTACGAAACAGCACATGACCATGCCAGCCGAGCTCGTCAAAGTAGGCCACGTACAGGAACGGCAGTCGAAGACAAATATCTACGTCTAAAGGTATGCCGTGATTGTCCTACCTTTGGCCTACTATGTCGGTGACACTTTTGCTTTCATGCAGGTGTGATGCCGACTACATTCAGACTTCCCGAATTCGAATGTTAGGCTGTCCAGCTTACAGTCCTGACCTCAACTTCATTGAGCATGTTAGGAACAAACTGACAAGGCAGCTGCGACGGCTCGAGCACCCGCCGCAAAGCCTTATTGACCTCGGACAGATAGTTGCACGCTTATGGGAGGAGCTGCCACAGCACGCCACACAGGGTATCATCTCCAGCATGATCGACGTTGTCAAGATATCGCCCGGGCCAGGGGAGGCCAAACAAGGTAATGAAGGGACACAAGACACAAGTATAGAGGCACCCTGGACACCGCTATCACCTGGCAGTATTGCTCTCTCGATATATGGACTGTGTGTTCTATTCCCGTGGGCTTCAAAGACTCGTCATAACATGCCCTCTTATATGTACAACCATGTTTTCTATATTAACATATAGTATATATGGTTTAATTC
>SEYY01021524.1:47500-50000 GCA_009176605.1 Armadillidium nasatum
TCTGCATTCGCACTACACCAAAATTCGCCATCTGCATCTGCATCCGCAAATGAGAAAATATGCCATCCGATCCATCACTAAATTATATATATATATATATATATATATATATATATATATATATATATATATATATATATATATATATATATATATATATATATATATATATATATATATATATATATATATATATATATATATATATATATATATATATATATATATATATATATATATATATATATATAGTTATCACTGCTCCCTCAAGGACAGTGTTCCACTTCAGGAGGAGCTGTTAAAATAATAATATTACTAATAATAATAATAAAAATAATAATAATAATAATAATAATAATAATAATAATAATATAATAATAATAATAATAATAATAATAATAATAATAATAATAATAATAATAATAATAATAATAATAATAATAATAATATATAATAATAATAATAATAATAATAATAATAATAATATAATAATAATAATAATAATAATAATAATAATAATAATAATAATAATAATAATAATAATAACAATAATAATAATAGTTATTATTAGTATTATTATAATTATTTTTATTCATTATTTATTATTCATATTATTACAAGATTCAAGTGTCAGGAATAAATTCTTATACAAACCCGAGCCTATCGCAAATTTGGCAGGTTAACACAGACGGAAACTTTGAAGTGAGGGAGATTAAATTTTGCAGGAATGTCATAAGATGAAGAGAATTCCACAAATCAGATGTGCCTGGAAAGAAGTAAGCACCCCAATAAACAAGCATAGAGTCCTTATAAATATCAAGTGCAGAAACTGCACCCCTTTGTGCAATAAGGATGCCGAAAAGGTGGAGGAATAAGTGTGGTCAGTTTCTTCAAGCACTTGGCAATATAGTACCTATAGGAAAAAGACAAGGACTCAATGTCACCTCTCAAAGGTATAAAGAAATAAGTCAAGTGAGCTGGAAAAAACTGAAGCGTTTATTAAGCTATTATCCCTTGGCTCGATACTGAACCCCTCCAGATACTAGAGCAGTGCTCTGTTCAAGGGCGGATGAGACCCTTATGTTGTTTGAATAACTACGAAGAAAAATGAAAAAAAATCTTGCAGTCTAATTTTATGACACTTTTTTTTGCTCATTTAATGGAAAGAGATGCTTTGTCAACAGGAGAAACATATAAAAAAATAGAAAAATTAGGAAGTGTCTTTGAGAGTTAGATATCTAGAAATTCTACTTTAAAAAGTTGCATTTCACATCGTTGAGACACGACTCTCTTGGACAATCTATCCATATCTGAAAGAATGCAATCGGAAGATTAAGGCAAGAGGCAACTCACTAGTAATAAGAAAAATAGAACGAATTAACAGTAATTTGCATTTTGTGTTGTGAATAACACAATTTGTTTTTTTTCTGAAATTAAACTTAAGCAGTGCCTGGCTCATAAATTTTACTTTAAATTATATAATAACACTATCCAACGCCTCACATTATATTTTTAAAATTTATGTTCATGAATTTCAATGGAATTTTTCGTTTAAATGAGTTTTCCATGTCACTTAACATTTTTGATTGTCAATTACCTAAAATATTGGAACGACACAGATAATATGATGCAGGAATCTGATTCTTTTCCATATTATGATGTTAAATTATATAATAAGACTATCCAACGCCTCACATTATATTTTTCAAATTTATTTTCATGAATTTCAATGGAATTTTTCGTTTAAATGAGTTTTCCATTTCACTTAACATTTTTGATTGTCAATTACCTAAAATATTGGAACGACACAGATAATATGATGCCGGAATCGGATTCTTTTCCATATTATGATGTTAAATTATATAATAACACTATCCAACGCCTCACATTATATTTTTCAAACTTTTTTTAATGAATTTCAATAGAATATTACGTTTAAATGAGTTTTAAATTTCACTTAACATTTTTGATTGTCAATTACCTAAAATATTGGAACGACACAGGTAATATGATGCAGGAATCTGATTCTTTTCCATATTATGATGTTAAATTATATAATAACACTATCCCACGCCCTACATTATATTTTTCAAATTTATTTTCATGAATTTCAATGGAATTTTTCGTTTCAATGAGTTTTCCATTTCACTTAACATTTTTGATTGTCAATTACCTAAAATATTGGAACGACACAGATAATATGATGCAGGAATCTGATTCTTTCCCATATTATGATGTTAAATTATATAATAACACTATCCACGCCTCACATTATATTTTTCAAACTTATTTTAATGAATTTCAATGGAATATTACGTTTAAATGAGTTTTAAATTTCACTTAACATTTTTGATTGTCAATTACCTAAAATATTGGAACGACACAGATAATATGATGCTGGAATCTGATTCTTTTCCATATTATGATGTTAAATTATATAATAACACTATCCCACGCCCTACATTATATTTTTCAAACTTATTTTAATGAATTTCAATGG
>SEYY01021524.1:70000-72408 GCA_009176605.1 Armadillidium nasatum
ATCCTGAAGGATCTGTTGTTAATACTCCTGAAAATGAAAATCTCTTCGTTCTCCTATTTTTCTTCAGGTCAACACTAAATGATTCTGGTTCCCCTCCTCCTACTACTTCTCCTCTTAGGTGTCCTTTTTCTCTATCTGTGATTACATATGTGATTACACATGGGATACTGAGAACTATAAATATCAGAAAGGCTTAAAACTAATCCTTTTTCTAAATACTGGAAAAGCGCATAGGTTCAGCTAATTCCGAAGAAGGGCAAGAGCTCTGATTCCTGTAGCTAATGTCCTGTCTAAAATCTTTGAAATTCTCTACCTTTAACTTCCTGGATCATTTAGAGTCTCACTCCCATCTTTCAGATCATCGGGTATGACTTTCGAAGTTCGAGTTCAACTGGTGACATACTTCTTATCTTGCTGATTTATGGTCTTCTGCTCCTAGGGATTATGGGGAGTCTTGTGAGGTAATGCTTGACATTTACAAGGCTTTTGAACGGGAATACAATGAGTCACTACTCTCCAAGCTTTCTTCCATTGAGTTTCCTCCTTCTCTTTGTTAAATTATGTTTAGTTTCTCTCGGATCGTTTCATATCGGCCCTTGTTGATGTTCTGACTTCTTCCTCTTTTTCTGTCCATTGTAGTGTTCCTCAGGGTTCTATTCTCCTTTTCTAACTCTGTTCATTCTTATTCCGATGACTCAGCTTACCATTCTTCTTCTCATTTTAAATATTCTCTCTCTTTTGCTTCTAGAGTTGCTTATCGTCTTCAATTTTCTGACTCTATTCTTGGCGATTTGAATGGGATTTCTCGGTGGAGTTGCCTCAACCTTGTAAAATTCAGCTCTTTAAAACTCTACTTCACATCTCCCTCTCAAAAACACCTCCCAACTTTCCTTCTCTTCGATGGCTCTCCCGTCTCACCTGTAAACAACAATTAACATAAACTTTCTTGGAAATTGCCTATCACAGATATTGCCTAGGAGGCTTCAAAGAAGCTGGGAATACTATTCAGACTGCAGGAATTTTTTCTTCCGAACAGTTGCTCCAATTATATAAGGGTCTTACTCATCTTTCTGTGGAGTACTGTTCGTATATTTTGGGAGGGCTCCAGTTTCGTTCTTCTTTTGGACAGGATTGTGTTAAAGGATAAAATAGTAATAAATTGTCCGCTACTTTCAAACTCACTTGACTCTCCGTCTCTGCAACGTGACGTTAGTACGCCATCTATTTCCTATAGGTACTACAACGTTAAGAGCTCTAGGAATTGACCACTCGCATTTCATCAAATCTGCCTGACCCACGCAGCCCAAGGGATGCCAAACTTTCGCATGAATTTTCGGTGAATATAGTGAATCCAAGGCTTCTCTGTTGTGGTGCCTCCTCCTTTCCAGCCACTTTTATTCTGTGGAACTCTCAGCCATCATCTGTTTTTCGTGCTGAATTTAATCTTCCTCTCTTCAAGGTCTCTGTCTGTTCTCACCTGAGAGATTGGCGTTAGGCTGGGATGGGTGGGTTTTCTTTTATTTTATATTTCTGCCCCCTCCTTGAAAAGGGTTCAGCCAGTGAGCGGTGGTAAACTGTATATATATATATATATATATATATATATATATATATATATATATATATATATATATATATATATATATATATATATATATATATATATATATATATATATATATATATATATATATATATATATATATATATATATATATATCAACTGAATATTAACCGAATGACAACAATATCATTCGTATCTTTATCTTTGTTCCCTTTTTTTTTTTTTTTTTTTTTTTTTTTTTTTTTTTTTTTATATAGAAATACGATACACCGTTTTCTCTTACTATAGCTGAAATGGAACATATATCGCAGTTTTCTTTCTTTATTCGTAAAGAAAAGGTTTCAAATTTTTCAAAGAAATGATGGTCTTAAAGGTAGCGATTTCTTTGATTTATAAAATACAACGAAGCAAAAAAATATATTTTTTTGAGTGATAAATGATCATAATACCCGAATATTTAGAGAAGAAATTTTTTATCTTAGAAATAAACTTGTAGAAAGATGGTGAGTGGGGTTTGCTTATTGGGGATGGGGCGTGGGGTTCTACCTGACGAAGAAAGATTTTAGAAATTCTGTGAGGAGGTCATGAACATTGCATTACAATTTTCTAAAAAAAAAATTTAATAGTTCAAAAATTCATTTTAATTTGTGATTAAATTTTCGAAAAACGGTTAAAATACCTACTTTTTTTTTTAATTTTGGAAAAGATTTTTTTAATTTTTTTAATTTAGGTTTAAAAGTAGTAAATCGTAATAGTTTAATAACGAAAATAAAATATTATATATATATATATATATATATAATATATATATATATATATATATATATATATATATATATATATA
>SEYY01021525.1:0-20000 GCA_009176605.1 Armadillidium nasatum
CAGGGCCAATAACGACGTACGAAGCAGTTGTTTTCAAGGCTCAAAAATCCAATCAGATGGACGTTTGTTTCTATTGAAAAACAAAAATTGGAAAGTGATGAACTAGTCATATGCTTCATACAAGTTTGTAAGCCAAACAAATGCTTGGATTGGCAATCAATAAAATTAATGAATTAATAAAATTAAAAAAAAAAAATCTCAATCTTGAAGTACGTAAAATTGTGAGGAAAATTTATTCAAAGAAATCAGCAAAATTTTGATAAAATTTGTTTCATATCAAACATTATTGTTATTATTAAATGATTTTCAAAATTAATGTAAAATTAAATTTATTTTATTTTCTATTTTTGGTTTAATTAAACTGACATCCTAATGTACCTACGAAATTCTACATTCTAATGTTTTTTTAAAACTCTACCAAGGAGTTAAAGTAATCACTAACATAAATTAACATAAGAATTAAATGTATGACACGAAAATTGTACGAAATTATTAAATATTTCAAATTATTTTTGGTTTAATTTGACATCCAAATCTTGGTACGAAGTTTTACTCTTTAATATTCAGCATGAATAGGAAGTAGGAATGAGGAATGCGAGTTAGGTTCGAGTCTGGGGGGTTTTTCTTCCTTTTGAATTTTCTCTCTCCTTGAAAAGGGCTCTGCCCGTGAGTGGTGGCGAACTGTAAAAAAAAAAAAAAAAGGCAACTATTTAAAATAACGTGCGAGGCGAGAAAAATTATAACATGAAAGAGGTATGAAATGAATTATTACTTCACAGAAGAATTGAGACGGTTATTAAAACCAATGGTGGTCCAACACTTTATTAGGAAATAGATTCATATTTTACAAGGCGTTTTTATAGCTTTGTCCAACCATTTGAAGAATCATAGTCATTCTTTTTTGAAATTCTTAATTCATCACTCAACGTAGATGTTAACGCATTAAAATCTCTTAGAAATGTTTTATTACACAATATATTTGAGGAAACATCTTTATTAAACCCTATTTCCTACCTCTCTTTTGGTATATATATATATATATATATATATATATATATATATATATATATATATATATATATATATATATATATATATATATATATATATATATATATATATATATATATATATATATATATATATCCCTTTAATTAAGAACACTATATTCGCTCGTTCTCTATCAATATAATAACGGGAACCTCTTTATAAAACAATAAAAGATAAAACACTAAGACATATTAACAATGAGTTAAAATGAAAATAAACAGTAATAGGTTACAAATGGGCGCAACGTTTCGAAGCTAATAAGCTTCCTTCTTCCAACGCATCTGGAAGATAAATGACACTAAAAACGTTTCAAGCTATCGAACTCATTTATTGTTTTTTTTCATAAAAAAAAAAAAACAAAATCACAAAAACAAGCCGATCGATTCAAAAAGTTAAACAAACTAAAAATAATTCGTATATCTAACCCAGGCAAAAAAAAATAAAAAAAATAAAAAAAATAATTCACAGGCACAGCCGATCAAACACAAACATACATTCAAACACAGACACACATACAATCGCACACATTTCAAAGAAAGAAAAATAACTACAGAAACAAAGAGAAAAACAAGATATGAGAGAAGAGTGTCAGTGGTGTTTAAATAGTCTTTAAAAAACCAAATGAAAAATTGTCCATTGTAAAATTGTTTGTAAAGACTATTTAGACACCATTGACTGTCTTGTCTCATGCCTTGTTTTTCTCTTTGTTTCTGTGGTCATTTTTCTTTCTTTGTTTGAGTTTTTGAATCGATCTGCTTGTTTTTATGATTTTGCCTGTTTTTTTTTTTTTTTTTTTTTTTTTTTTTTTTTTTTTTTTTTTTTTTTTTTTTTTTGAAAGTTTGTCCTTGCCACTTTCTTCATGAGTTCGTTGGCTTGCAGCCTTTTTAGTGTCATTTATCTTCCATAAGCATTTGAAGAAGGAAGCTTATTAGCTTCGAAATGTTACGCCCATTTTAACCTATTACTGTTTATTTTCATTTTAACTCATTGTTAATATGTCTTAGTGTTTTATCTATTATTGTTTTATAAAGTGGCTCTCATTATTATATATATATATATATATATATATATATATATGTAACAGATATGTTCCTATTTTCCCATTGGTATGGATATTCCTGAAATAATTCCTTCTGTCGAACTGCGATTCGTATTGGACTAAAGTTTACGTAGAAAGTGATAAGGTCATTTTGGATGAATAAAGAATTTTAAATAATTGGGATATATCACATACAGTTGCTTTCCCATACTCATTATAGAAATTCTCGTAAATTTTACTGGTCTTAAAACGATGCTGGTATGCGTTATGTCAATATATTAGTCGTGTAACCAATATACGTCGACGTACAGTCAGACTCGGAATATGCAAATTGGTACGCAACATGATGATTGAGTGAAAGGGTATAAAGTGAAAGGCCTACTAATATAATGGAGACTTACTCTATAATTTCTGATTGGGTGCTTTGCGCCTCTTCTACCCTAACATTCCTGTAGCGACTGATTTGACTCTGAAATTGCTTCGGTTTTTGCCGTAATGTAGGGGCTGTAATCTTTGATGGGATGCACAGGTTCATTTCTTCTCTTATAGTACTAAATCTTTCTCTCTCTCCAAAATCCACCATTCGATCGTGTTTGTGCTCGCGTCATTCAAGATTGAGACTACACGATTTGGTAGTGGAAAAATTCTTGTTTTCTTATCACTCTTGTTCATTTTCCTTCAACTCAGGATCGATGCAAGTATATTATTCGACTATAGGAAAGCTGACTTTCACAAAACGCTAAAGTGCGCTAATCTCTAAGTTATATCCCCAATGATTCTGGGTATTCACCGTTTCAAGCTGTTACTGACAAAACTCCTTCGTGTCCTGTTGACCTCTTTGTTTCCACCCCTCAGAACGAGCAGGACTTCGACGTCTTCATGAGAAATTTTATATCTTGCATGAGGGAACTTGGGTTCCGCGTGCTTCGGCCTTTGCATCCGTCACAGGGCACTTCTTATATATCAGAAGCCTTAAAAACATGTACTCATGTATATGCCTGAGTCAATCGCATCAGGAGATCTTTAGAGGCACCCTATACAGGTTCCTTCTTTGTTCTTGAGCGCTTCGACTGGTGTTTCAAATTAAAACTTTCAAATGGAAGGTCGGATGCAGTGTTAGATCAATAAGAGAATAAGAAAAACTCTACAAGTCCCACCTAACGCAATTTAGTAGGGGAGCACAGACTTGGGCTTTAATGTAATTGAGATTAAATTCAGCAGGAAACACAGAAGATGGGAAATAATTCCACAAAACAGAGGTGGCAGGAAAGAAGGAGGCATCACAGCGGACAAGCCTGGGGTTGCCTATGTCCACACAAAATTTATTTACAGACAATGAACCCTTTGTGCTACGAGGCCATGGTGAAGGAGGAAGTATGCGAGTGGACACTTCCATTGAGCATTTGTCTCTGTAGTACCTATAGAAGAGAGACAAGGCACCAACGTCTCGTCTCAAAGATTAAGGGTCAAGTCAATTAGAATGAGCGGAGCAATAATAACTCTTTTAGGCTTTGACTCAACCTTATCCAAAAGACGAGTGAAACTTGAACCACCCAAGATATGAAAGCAGTACTCCATATAAGTGCGGATGAGGCCCTTATATAATTGGAGCAACAGCAAAGAGGTAAAAAATTCTTGCATACTCCCAGCTGCTTTGAAGCAGCCCTAGCAACCATTGTGATGGGAGACTTCCAAGACATTGTTTTGTTTATATGGAAGCCAAGGATGTTTATACTGTCAGCTGTAAACCATCGATAGAAATAGAAAAGTTAGGAGGAGTCTTTGAGAGAGAGAGAAGTTGAGTTTTTAAAGAGTTGAATTTCACAAGGTTGAGACGACCCCACTGGGAAATTCTGTTCAGAGGAGCAAGAATGGGATCGGAAAGATGAAAATGAGAGGCAATTCTAGATGCAAAAGAGGAAGCAGATTTGAAATGAGTTGAAGAATAAAGGGTCGAGTCATCGGAATATGAATGGATAGGATTAGATGAGCAACTGAGAAGATCATTATTGACAATAAATGAATAAGAAATCGACCCATCAATAACAGCCGAAATGGAACGATTAGAAGGAAAGCTAGACATAAGTAAGTAAATAGAAGGAGGAAACCCAAAGGAGAGGAGCTTGGAAAGCAGTTGCCCATGCCATACTCGTCAAATGTCTTAGATATGTCAAGCGCTACCACAGAAATCTCCCCATGGTCACTAAGGGCAGAAGACCAGAAATCTATGAGATTGGAAAGTATATCACCTGTAGATCACTAACGTCGAAAGCCATATTGATAATCAGAAAGAAGGGAATGGGATTCCAGATGATCTAAGAAATGAGAGTTGAGAAATGAGAGAGGGTTTCAAGATCTTGGATAGAATACAAGTGAGAGCTATAGGGCGATAGTTAGAAGGATCAGAACGGCTAATGCCCGCTTTCAACACTGAGAGAAAGTACTAAAAGTTGAACGAGGGACGGAGCCAGCTCAGAAGCACACTACCTTTAAACTCGGAGAGGAATGCCATTAATGGCCGCTTGCCTTCCTAACGTTCATAGATTTCAGAAGCCCATGCACCTGGTCAAATGTAATCACAGGTAAAGGCATGGGACATCTGAAAAGAGAAGAAGTAGAAGGATTGTTGCCGAAGTCGTCCAGGGTTGAATGAGAGGAGAACATTAGGCCGAAGAGATTAGCCTTTTGAGTAGGAGTGTTAGCAATTTAGCAATAGAACCGTTAGAGCGAATAAAAGTTGGAAAGCAAGATTTTATATATATATATATATATATATATATATATATATATATATATATATATATATATATATATATATATATATATATATATATATATGAAAAATAATTATTTTCTTATTCATGGATTCCAAAAAATTAATCCAACATTAGACAACAAATTAATAACTTTAAAATTTTTATACATCCGCATTTAATAATTGCGGATGAGGATGCGGATGCAGATATTGCAGAATCGTAAACTGCTGATGCGAATGTCACATGCATCACTAATATATATATATATATATATATATATATATATATATATATATATATATATATATATATATATATATATATATATATATATATATATATATATATATATATATATATATATATATATATATATATATATATATATATATATATATATATATATATATATATATATATATATATATATATATATATATATATATATATATATATATATATATATATATATATATATATATATATATATATATATATATATATATATATATATATATATATATATATATATATATATATATATATATATATATATATATATATATATATATATATATATATATATATATATATATATATATATATATATATATATATATATATATATATATATATATATATATATATATATATATATATATATATATATATATATATATATATATATATATATATATATATATATATATATATATATATATATATATATATATATATATAACAGGTATGTTGCTTATTTTTCCATTGATATGGATATTCCTGAAATATTCTCTTCTGGCGAACTGCAATTCGTATTGGACTAAAGTTTACGTAGAAAGTGATAAGATCATATTGGATGATTTTATGACAATCATTGACCTAGAAAGTTATAAAGTAAATACTGTTGGATTTAAACAGCTACAATGTGAAAAGAGGATCTGGTGCTTAATTGTGTGTTTAGAGTCTAATGGGTCGTATTTAATGACAAATGTTATGGTGTCTCCATTTTATCAGAATTCATCTGAGGGTCTACAGTGCTACACGAGACTTAGAGAAGACCTTACAAATAGAGCAAAAACAAGTAGTAGTGGTATTAGCACAGAATACCCGCAAAGAGTTTCTGAAAATGCATTAACAAAAATAAATTTCAGGGATCATAACCAATGTTTCCATTCGGCTGCAGAGGCACTTTGGTTTCTTTAATTAAGAGCTTGAAAATGAGTTTGAAATTGAAACTGTCGTACTATTTCCTTATGAACCTGCAACTGGAGTGTTTCGTTACTTTAAGTATGGATTTAGAAATCTTGAAGTGAAAATTGGAAATGTCAAACAAAATGGCAACTTTTCTTCTTATAAACTTTTAGGAAATTACACAGGGCCAATCATAGAGTACGAGGCAGTCGTTTTCAAGGGTCAAAATCCAATCAGAGGGAAGTTTGTTTCCATTGAAAAACAAAAATTAGAAAGTGATGAACTGATCATATGCTTCATGCAAGTTTGTAAACCAAACAAATGCTTGGATTGGCAATCAATAAAGTTTATAAATTAATAAAATTTTTATAAAAATATATATATCTCAATCTTGAGGTACGTAAAATTCTGAGGAAAATTTATTCAAAGGGATCAGCACCATTTTGATATTGTTTGTTTCATATGAAACATTATTATTATTATTATTATTATTATTATTATTATTATTATTATTATTATTATTATTATTATTATTATTATTATTATTATTATTGTAATTATCATTATTATTATTATCATTATTATCATTATTATGGGATGATTTTAAAAATTTATTTAAAATAAAATTTTTCTTTTCTTTTGTTTAAACTGACCTCCTAATGTACCTACGAAACCCTACGTTCAAATGTTTTTTCAAAACTCTACCAAGGAGTTAAAGTAATCACTAACATAAATTAACATAAGAGTTTAATATATAACAACGTTGTACGAAATTAATATTAAATATTTCAAATTATTTTTGGTTTAAACGGACATCCAAATCTTGGTACGAAAATTTACTCTTTCATATTCAGCATTTATATAAAGTTTTTAAAGACCTACTAAGCAGGAATGAAAAATATGCGTTAGGTTCTATTCTGGGTGGGTTTTCTTCCCTTTGTATATTCTCCCTCCTTGAATAGGGCTCTGACCGTGAGTGGTGGCGAACTGTAAAAAAAAAAAAAAAATAAATAAATAAAAAAAAAAAAAAAGATAACACTGAAAACTACTTAAAATAGCGTATGAGTAAAAATTATAACATGAAAGAGGTATAAAATGAATTATTGCTTCCCAGAAGAATTCAGAAGGTTATGAATACCAATGGTGGTCCTACACCTTTTTAGGAAATGGATTCATAATTTACAAGGCGTTTTTATAGCTATGTCCAACCATTGAAAGAATCATTGTCATTCTTTATTGAAATTCTTAATTCACTACAAGATTTTAGCGTATTAAAAACCTTTGTCATTTTAATCATTTGATGTTTTTGGGATAAATGTTATGATGAACACCTTGAGTAAGTGTTTTATTTATTTATAAACTTTCATGTAAATTAGGAGTGGGGGACCCCCTGCCCAAGAGCAAAATTTTACTTGTTGCCCATACTTTTATTTTTTGGCCCATATTTTTTCGAATATATTTGATTTTTTTTTTTTTTTTTTTTTAAATTTATATATATATATATATATATATATATATATATATATATATATATATATATATATATATATATATATATATATATATATATATATATATATATATATATATATATATATATATATATATATATATATTGTTTTGCCAGCAAGCAAAATTTTTATTTTATTCTTGCCCGGTACCTTTAAAACGTTCCCCAACTCTCATGTAAATTCTATTACAGTAATATTTATATCCATCTTCCTAACAATTTTTCTTAGATTTCAAGATGAGAAGATTCAATTCACAATATATATATATATATATATATATATATATATATATATATATATATATATATATATATATATATATATATATATATATATATATATATATATATATATATATATATATATATATATATATATATATATATATATATATATATATATATATATATATATATATATATATATATATATATATATATATATATATATATATATATATATATATATATATATATATATATATATATATATATATATATATATATATATATATATATATATATATATATATATATATATATATATATATATATATATATATATATATATATATATATATATATATATATATAACAGGTATGTCTCTATTTTTCCCATTGGTATGGATATTCCTGAAAAATTTTCTTCTGGCGAACTGCAATTCGTATTGGACTAAAGTTTACGTAGAAAGTGATAAGGTCATATTGGATGATTTTATGACAATCATTGACCAAGAAAGTTCTAAAGTAAATAATATTGGATTTAAACAGCTACAATGTGAAAAGAGGATCTAGTGCTTAATTGTGTGTTTAGAGTCTAATGAGTCGTATTTAATGACAAATGTTATGGTGTCTCCATTTTATCAGAATTCATCTGAGGGTCTACAGTGCTACACGAGACTTAGAGAAGACCTTACAAATAGAGCAAAATCAAGTAGTAGTCGTGTTAGCAGTAGAAGACCTCTTAGAGTTTCTGACAATGCACTGTCAAAAGTGAATATCAGGGATCATGACCATTGCTTCCATGTGATTGATAAGACACTGTGGCTCCTTCTGGAACTTGAAAAAGAGTTTGAGATTGAAACTGTCATACTAGTTCCTCAAGATCCTCAAACTGGAGCGTACCAAGGAGTTAGGTTTATATTTAGAAATATTGAAGTGAAAGTTGGAAATGTCAAACAAAATGGAAACTTTTCTTCTTATGAATTTTTCGGAAATTACACAGGGCCAATAACGACGTACGAAGCAGTTGTTTTCAAGGCTCAAAAATCCAATCAGATGGACGTTTGTTTCTATTGAAAAACAAAAATTGGAAAGTGATGAACTAGTCATATGCTTCATACAAGTTTGTAAGCCAAACAAATGCTTGGATTGGCAATCAATAAAATTAATGAATTAATAAAATTAAAAAAAAAATCTCAATCTTGAAGTACGTAAAATTGTGAGGAAAATTTATTCAAAGAAATCAGCAAAATTTTGATAAAATTTGTTTCATATCAAACATTATTGTTATTATTAAATGATTTTCAAAATTAATGTAAAATTAAATTTATTTTATTTTCTATTTTTGGTTTAATTAAACTGACATCCTAATGTACCTACGAAATTCTACATTCTAATGTTTTTTTAAAACTCTACCAAGGAGTTAAAGTAATCACTAACATAAATTAACATAAGAATTAAATGTATGACACGAAAATTGTACGAAATTATTAAATATTTCAAATTATTTTTGGTTTAATTTGACATCCAAATCTTGGTACGAAATTTTACTCTTTAATATTCAGCATGAATAGGAAGTAGGAATGAGGAATGCGAGTTAGGTTCGAGTCTGGGGGGTTTTTCTTCCTTTTGAATTTTCTCTCTCCTTGAAAAGGGCTCTGCCCGTGAGTGGTGGCGAACTGTAAAAAAAAAAAAAAGGCAACTATTTAAAATAACGTGCGAGGCGAGAAAAATTATAACATGAAAGAGGTATGAAATGAATTATTACTTCACAGAAGAATTGAGACGGTTATTAAAACCAATGGTGGTCCAACACTTTATTAGGAAATAGATTCATATTTTACAAGGCGTTTTTATAGCTTTGTCCAACCATTTGAAGAATCATAGTCATTCTTTTTTGAAATTCTTAATTCATCACTCAACGTAGATGTTAACGCATTAAAATCTCTTAGAAATGTTTTATTACACAATATATTTGAGGAAACATCTTTATTAAACCCTATTTCCTACCTCTCTTTTGGTATATATATATATATATATATATATATATATATATATATATATATATATATATATATATATATATATATATATATATATATATATATATATATATATATATATATATATCCCTTTAATTAAGAACACTATATTCGCTCGTTCTCTATCAATATAATAACGGGAACCTCTTTATAAAACAATAAAAGATAAAACACTAAGACATATTAACAATGAGTTAAAATGAAAATAAACAGTAATAGGTTACAAATGGGCGCAACGTTTCGAAGCTAATAAGCTTCCTTCTTCCAACGCATCTGGAAGATAAATGACACTAAAAACGTTTCAAGCTATCGAACTCATTTATTGTTTTTTTTCATAAAAAAAAAAAAACAAAATCACAAAAACAAGCCGATCGATTCAAAAAGTTAAACAAACTAAAAATAATTCGTATATCTAACCCAGGCAAAAAAATAAAAAAAAATAAAAAAAATAATTCACAGGCACAGCCGATCAAACACAAACATACATTCAAACACAGACACACATACAATCGCACACATTTCAAAGAAAGAAAAATAACTACAGAAACAAAGAGAAAAACAAGATATGAGAGAAGAGTGTCAGTGGTGTTTAAATAGTCTTTAAAAAACCAAATGAAAAATTGTCCATTGTAAAATTGTTTGTAAAGACTATTTAGACACCATTGACTGTCTTGTCTCATGCCTTGTTTTTCTCTTTGTTTCTGTGGTCATTTTTCTTTCTTTGTTTGAGTTTTTGAATCGATCTGCTTGTTTTTATGATTTTGCCTGTTTTTTTTTTTTTTTTTTTTTTTTATTTTATTTTATTTTTTATTTTTTATTTTTTATTTTTTTGAAAGTTTGTCCTTGCCACTTTCTTCATGAGTTCGTTGGCTTGCAGCCTTTTTAGTGTCATTTATCTTCCATAAGCATTTGAAGAAGGAAGCTTATTAGCTTCGAAATGTTACGCCCATTTTTAACCTATTACTGTTTATTTTCATTTTAACTCATTGTTAATATGTCTTAGTGTTTTATCTATTATTGTTTTATAAAGTGGCTCTCATTATTTTATATATATATATATATATATATATATATATATATATATATATATATATATATATATATATATATATATATATATATATATATATATATATATATATATATATATATATATATATATATATAAGATATGTTCCTATTTTCCCATTGGTATGGATATTCCTGAAATAATTCCTTCTGTCGAACTGCGATTCGTATTGGACTAAAGTTTACGTAGAAAGTGATAAGGTCATTTTGGATGAATAAAGAATTTTAAATAATTGGGATATATCACATACAGTTGCTTTCCCATACTCATTATAGAAATTCTCGTAAATTTTACTGGTCTTAAAACGATGCTGGTATGCGTTATGTCAATATATTAGTCGTGTAACCAATATACGTCGACGTACAGTCAGACTCGGAATATGCAAATTGGTACGCAACATGATGATTGAGTGAAAGGGTATAAAGTGAAAGGCCTACTAATTTCCGAAGGAAATTAGTAGGCCTCTGCTTTTGCTCATCAGAGTAGATTTTATATATATATATATATATATATATATATATATATATATATATATATATATATATATATATATATATATATATATATATATATATATATATATATATATATATATATATTAATCATTAATAAATAAATTATTATGAATTTTCCAATTTCTTCAGAACTATCTTATTTATATAGCAGATAATAAATACATATTCTGACGTTAATTATACGTTGTGAAATCAAATCATTGGTTTTGTCAGATTTTAATTTTAAAAAATATGATTTTCAATTTGATTTTCTATTTGATTAATTATGAAAGTAAAATTGAAGATCATTGGTATTCCGTATTCAATTTCGGTGATTATTTTTCTGACAATTCAGAAATTGTTTTAGAAAACCCTTACAGTAGAAGAGATTAAAGAAAAAGAATTTAGATACTGAATGGCAATGCTGTATTTATTATATCTGTGAAGTACAAGTTTCCTAAACAAGTAAATTTAACTTCATTCATCATTCTCGAACATTCAGAAGTCGATTCTTCGAATGTGAATTTTCTCGTTTACAATTTTCAAAAGATCTTATCAGTTTATTTAAAACCAATTTAAAATTTAAATTTAGAACAGTTTCTCTATTTCGTTTATTAGAAGGTAAAAGTTTTTCAATTATTAATTATGTGTGATATAAAATTATATGGATAATGTTATGGATTCAAATGAGGATTTTCTATTCCTTTGTCAACTTGGAAGTGGTTCTCCAACATTATTTTTATATCTACTCACTTTTAATAAAGAAATATAAATTTTAAAACTGTAATAACAAAATGCATTTTAGTTAAACAATAGACACACTTAACTATAATTCTGGTCCGGTGAAGATTTTGTATTTACTAATACTCCCTTAAAAAAAAAAAAAGAAAAAAAAAAAAAAAACAAGGAGACAATTCGGAGGCAGATTGAAGTAGTTGCAGAGACAGTAAATTTTTTCCCCAACCTCTATTTTAAAATTCCTTTCTCCTGTCTAGATTTCGACACCGAACCACTTTATTCTCATTTGCCCTTATAGGTTTAAAGTGTAATTTAATTAAATAAAGTCCTTTTCTTTCTATTCCAACCTCCCTTTCAATTTCTGTCATCAACGGATATTGAAAATTGAAATATATATATATATATATATATATATATATATATATATATATATATATATATATATATATATATATATATATATATATATATATATATATATATATATATATATATATATATTATACCTCCTCTGATGGGCAAAGGTCAGATTCTTATCAATTTCACAGGAGTTTGAAAAAATCTATTCTGGTCGATGGAGACCGACATGTCCAGATACACGGCGATTGAAAGTATGCAAGTCAAAGGAAGTTGGAAAAACAGACAAAAGGAGTCTGTTCCAGACTTTACAAGTAGAGTATATGTAAGATTGAGCATAGTAGTTAAGTCTGGGGTCGGAGAGTTGAACCTAGAAAGAATGAAACTGTGTAGAACGGCGTGTCGCACGAGCTTTTCTTAATGGAGGAGGTATGTGACGAGAGAGTCATAAGAGCAGTGTCCGTTGTAATAGCGATAGTAAAGAGAGAGTGACGCAACAATTCGACTGGCAGAAAGAGATTGGAGAGAGTTAGCAGGAGCAGGAGAGTTGCTGAGACGAAAAGCCCTAGACTCCACCTTCTCAAGTGAAGCTGTATGAGTGAGCTAACCCATATATGTGAAGCATACTCCATACATGAGCGAACAACATCCTCATAGAGAGCAAGCAACTGAGGTGGCGTGAAGTAATTCTGTAGGCCTCTCAGAACACCCAACCTCTTAGAAGCTTGTTTAGAAAGAGAAGTAATGGGATCTTTGCGAAAAGGATCACGAGAAAAGGATAAGTCAAAAATATTAAGAACATATGAAGGTTTGAGTTGTGTGCTTTCAAAGATGGAGGAACTGAGTTTTTGAGGCATTGAAAACCACCATGTTTTCTCTGATCCAATTTGAAATACATGAAAGATCAGAGGTTAGTTGCTCCAAGGCTACCCTTCTCGAGTTTAACAACTGCTGTTAGGAAAGACATCTTTCAAACTGAAAGGAGTAATGAAGGATGGACTCATCAGCATAAAAGTGGAAAGGAGATGAAGTAGTAGAGATAAGGTCATTAATAAAAAAGTAGAAAAAGTGTTGGGGATGGGACAGAACCCTGAGGAACAACACTATTAACAAATTTAAAGGAAGAGTCGTGACACTCTATAACAGCTGCAATAGAGAGACCAGAAAGGAAATTAGAGAGAAGATCACAGAGAGAAGGATAGATACCGAAAGAGGGAAGTTTAGAAACCAAAGCTTTGTGTCGGACTCTATCAAAAGCTTTTGATAGAATGCAAAAGATTCACCGAAATAACGAAGAGCTCAGGACCAAGAGTCACAAAGAAGGGAAAGAAAATCACTAGTAGAGCGTTTCTTACGAAAGCCATACTGGCGATCAGAGATAAGAGTGGAAGAATTAAGACGTTTCCAAATCTTTCAGCTAAGGATAGATTCAAAAACTTTAGAAAGAACGGAGGTTAAAGAAATGGGACGGTAGTTGGAGGGTTGAGAGGGATCCCCATTCTTTGGCACAGACTAAATGAGCGCACTTTCCACCAAGAAGAGAAAGTTGAAGTAGAGAGACAAAAACGAAACAGTTTACCATGGCAGGGTGTAAGGTCAGAAGTACAAGTTTTGAGAACCACAGGAGGAATACCATCAGGACCGTACGCCTTCTTAGTATCAAGCTCAGAGAGAGCAGAAATACCGTCTTTAGAAGAAACTGCAATTTTAAGCATAAATGAGTTAGAGGGGGTTGCAGGAGGAAGATTAGCTCTGGAACCATCTAAGGTTGAATTAGAAGCAAATGTTTGAGCAAAGAGCTCAGCAAAGAGTTGACATTTTTTGAAAAATGCCAGAAACAGCGTGAATAAGAGGAACCAGATAGATTACTTCATTTTCTATGGAGAAAAAGAGTTTTTAGTGTAACGAAGGAAATATTTTTCACGATTCCGGGATGAAATATAAGTGAGTTTGAAAACGACGGTAATCCCTAAGGTCAGCATCCCTTCGGCGGATAACACGATAACAAGCAGAGTTAAACCAAGTTTTATTAAGTTTAGTAGAATTGAAAGAAAATGGAATGTACGCCTCTATGCCAGAGAGAATCACCTCAGTAATGCGTTCAGCACACTCCGAGGGACCTGTCCCACGGAAGCAATAATCATTCCACGGGAAATCGAAGAAGTACGACAGCCCGTTTGACCAGCTTGCGGCTCCGAAATGCAGCAAACGTTTCTTTTCAATAGAAGGAGGGTTTTCCTGCGGAAGACTGGAAGAGATAGAAGAGGAAGAATGTGATCGGAGGAACCTAGAGGAGAAAAGAGTTTAATAGTAGAAGGAGAAGATTAGAAGTTAGAAAAAGGTCTAGAATGTTTGGTTCATCTCCAAGGCGATCAGATATACGAGTAGAGAGCTGCATCAACTGCTCAAAGTCATTTTGGATAATGAAATGGAAGGCGCGTTCACTACCTGTATCATGAAAATTAGAAGAAACCCATTGACAGTGGTGAACATTGAAAAATCACCTAATATGATGATTTCAGAAAAAGGAGAAGAAGAGAGAATGTGCTCTATTTTGGAGTTTAAATACTCGAAGAATATTGGATAGTCAGTAGAATTAGGAGATAAATAAAAAGAACAAATGAATTTAGTAGTAGAATGGCAAGAGAGTCTGAGCCACAAGGTGGAAAATTCGGAAGACTCCAAATTAGAGACACGAGAACAAAGAACATCGTTGCGCACGTATGCGCAACATCCGCCTTTGGCTGATAATTGAGGATAGAGACAGTGTGAGTAAACAGAAAATGGTTTGCTATCAGAATGCTCAAACATCTGGGTTTCAGTCAAGAATAAGAGGTGAAGTCTGAAAGAAGAGAGGTGATGTTCAACAAAATGGACATTCGATTGAATACAGCAAATGTTGCAGAAGTTAATGAAAAACACAGAACGTAGATCTGGAACAACCGACTGCAAATTCCTGGTGAAACCAACCCCATCACCAGAGGCCACCAACTCCCAAGTGGTGATGGGGAAGGGGTGGATGAGGGGCTATCTTTGGATTCTCCGAGCTACTGGTGTCGACACCATAATTATTTTTCCTTTTTTAAAGGATGTGTTTCTGTAATAGTGTTTATTGTGTGTTAAAGAAGAGCCTTCTCAGTTTAGAAGAAAGTGTAGATGAGCGCCAAAATGAGCGTACCACTGGGCACCAGGATGAGTTGGGAAGTACCCTTAACATCCCATATACCCAATGGGGATAATCTCATAAGCGCTATATATATATATATATATATATATATATATATATATATATATATATATATATATATATATATATATATATATATATATATATATATATAATATATATATATATATATATATATATATATATATATATATCGTGAGTCAAAAAATTTTTTTCCAGAAACTACGGTTGTACGACCCCACCTACCCCTTGCACCAGATCCTCCCCTTCCCCCTTGAAAAATTAGAAAAATAAATAACAATAAATCTTTCTTTTAACATTAACTCAGAGACCGATAATAAGGTATAAGACATATTCTTACATACACTCACATCAAAGATATAAACATAAATACACTTCAGAAACCCTTATCCTCTCAACTTTAATTAAGGAAAATCGAAAAAGAAATCAGCAATACTTATAAATTTCATCCCTTTATTTTTTTTACTTTAGAATATATATATATATAATAATCGGGCATATACTGTATATATATATATATATATATATATATATATATATATATATATATATATATATATATATATATATATATATATATATATATATATATATATATATATATATATATATATATATATATATAATATATATAATATATATATATATATATATATATATATATATATATATATATATATATATATATATATATATATATATATATATATATATATATATATATATATATATATATATATATATATAGGTATGGTTATAAATAAAATATGAATGAAAGTTAACACAAATTTAAAAAAAACAAAAAAAAAAACGAGAGAACTTCTTAGAATTTACATTTTTATAAATCTAAATAGTTATTGGGATCAGTGTTTCTCATGTTGATTCCTTAATTAAGTTCTTTTCTAGACTGTATTATATTCAAAATATACTCATGTCTGTTTTCATATCCAATTCTTACTTGTGACGCTTCTGTATCTGCATTTACTGCAGATACACCCTGGCTGTGACATGGAAACAAAACAGTGTTAATTGATCATTTACAAATTGTTTTATTTCATCAGTTGTTAAATCCTTTAAAACAAGTGGCTGGGTGGCTGTTTCCTTTTCCCAATCAATAACTTTTTAATAATAATAATCATCTGCATTAAAGTTTAATGTTTTAGACAGTTCAAATTCGAATTCCTTGCTCTAGCTTGAATAATTCGTTGAACAACTAAATCTCTTATCTTTTTTCTTGTGTACGCTAACATTGCAAGCAATACATTCTCAGGATGAGGAAAGGTACGAGTTGTTTGTTCGTACATTCTCCATAATCATAGCAAGTTTTTTGTTCACTTCTTTAAGTAGTTACATAAGGTACCAAAAATTACGTGCATCATTAGTTGCCATTTGGATGTGACTTTATTGAAAACCACCATGGTGCGTAAGCTTTCATTTTATTTTATTATATTTATTAGATTTTGAAGAGCTTTCCTAGGGTGTTTTGTGGGAACATAACCCTAAGAGCCTGTTTGCTTTTGTTAGCCATCTGGCATGATGAAAGGTGCCTGGAGATTTCTTGGCTAATGATGGCGATATATTCCCTGATTTTACACTAATACATATTTCATACAAAAAATTTTTGTCAGTGCACATTAGTTTAACGATTACTTCGGGAATTTTTTCAAGGTTGCTGTTTACAAGTTCAAAATCAACTATCTCCAACTTAATTACATCTTCAATTTTATTTCCAATGGTACCCTTAAAACTTTTTGATCCTGATGTTTCTCCATCAATTGCCTCGAATATGTGTCTGAATGGAAGTTTATTTGCATTTTCAAGGCAAATTCATCACTGAATCAGTCTTTCCAAACATATTTCAATCAGTCTCAAAACTCCACCAACTCTTCCAATGGCAACTGGAATCCCATCGCAAAGAATAGTTTTAAGGGAATCTCTCTATTAGAATCAATTAAGAACGTTATTATTCATCTGAATGCATTGGGCTTGGCAGAATCTGGGGCAACATGAGTCATGTAAATATCATCTCGTTTTTTTTTAGAATAACAATGTGTTTCCAATTCAATTCTATCATTTCTTTTAATTTGATCTTTCCCGTCGCCAAATCCAAATGCATTCAAATTTGTGTCTTTTCTAATTTCATTCTGATGGGTATTTTTTTTTTTTTTTTTTTTTTTTTTTTTTTTTTTTTTTTTTTTTTTTTCAGGGGGGCAGCAGGTTTCCTCTCTATTTCAACTTTTCCTCTATTCAATATATTACTTTCATTCAATATCTCCATATCCTTCAATGTTGCATTGACTATAGCTTAGCTTTCATGAAACCTGTCAGCTGTTATCACTAAATGTTTATACACAAATCTATTCTGAGAATTTTCCCAAAGTTCAAATTCAGGAAGAAATTCTTCATCGTTTCCACTTCCTTCTATTTCCGATGTCTCTTCCTCCATAACATTTGTGCATGTGTATGTATGTGAGATTGTGTGTGAATATTTTAGTATGCCTTAAATAGATAATCAGGAGATGGGGAGTATATTACATTTGAGACAATTTGAGATTGATTTTATAATCGAGTATAACATAAAAATGGGGTACTGTGCGAGGGGTAGGGTGGGTCGCACAACTTTGAAATTTTGTACACAGTATCAAACCATAATACATACACACCTACATACATACTTAGTTGTGTACATACATACATACATTATACATACATACATACATACATACATACATACATACATACATACATACATACATATACATATATATACATACATATATATATATATATATATATATATATATATATATATATATATATATATATATATATATATATATATATATATATATATATATATATATATATATATATATATATATATATATATATATATATATATATATATATATATACAGGTATGATACTGTTTTTTCAATTGCTATGGATCTTAATGAAATATTTCCTACCTGCGAACAGCGACTCATATTGGACTAAAGTTTACATAGAAAGTGAAAAGATCATTTTGGAAGATTTTATGTCAATCATTGACCAAGAAAATTATAAAGTAAATACTGTTGGATTTATACAGTTACAATGTGAAAAAAGAATCTGGTGCTTAATTGGGTGCTTAGAGCCTAATGGGTCGTATTTAATGACAAATGTTATGGTGTCTCCATTTTATCAGAATTCATCTGAGGGTCTAAAATGCTACACGAGACTTAGATCAGACCTTACACTTAGAGCAAAAACAAGTAGTAGTCCTTCGCACCACAATTTGGTTCAAAGAGTTTCTGACAATGTACTAACAAGAGTGAACATCAGGGATCATGACCATTGTTTCCATTCGATTACAAGTAAACTTTGGCTCCTTTTGGAACTTGAAAGTGAGTTTGATATTGAAACTGTCGTACTACTTCCTCAAGATCCTGAAACTGGGAAAGTTCCGTGACGTTAGGTATATATTTAGAAATCTTATTGTGAAAGTTGGAAATGTCAAACAAAATGGAGACTTTTCTTCTTATGAATTTTTGGGAAATTACACTGGACCAATTACGGAGTACGAAGCAGTTGTTATCAAGGCTCAAAATCCAATCAGAGGGAAGTTTGTTTCTATTGAAAAACAAAAATTAGAAAGTGATGAACTGATCATATGCTTCATGCAAGTTTGTAAGCCAAATAAATGCTTGGATTGGCAATCAATAAAATTAATAAATTAATAAAATAAAAAAAAAAAAATCTCAATCATGAAATACGTAAAACTCTGAGGAAAATTTATTCAAAGAAATCAGCACAATTTTGATATAACTTGTTTCATATTTATTATTATTATTATTATTATTATTATTATTATTATTATTATTATTATTATTATTATTATTATTATTATTATTATTATTTTTCACCGAAACATTTGCTATATTTAAAGAAGATCACTTTTAAATTTCATTTGTACCTTTTTTTCAATTGCTATTAAAATATTTTTTCCCGAATAATTTTCATTAACCTTTCCAAACTAAATAACTGGAAACAAATAATAAATTATATATATATATATATATATATATATATATATATATATATATATATATATATATATATATATATATATATATATATATATATATATATATATATATATATATATATATATATATATATATATATATATATATATATATATATATATATATAATATATATATATATATATATATAATATATATATCATATATATAATTTAATAAATATATTAAAATTTTAAAAATTAAAATTTAAATGCATAAATTATGCAAATAAAAAAAATTTTTAAAAGTTTAATTATC
>SEYY01021525.1:22500-32500 GCA_009176605.1 Armadillidium nasatum
TCACTATCACAGAGCAAAATTACCACGTCTTTATGCGATGAAAAATCCAGAGAGAAAAAAAAACTATTTCGCACAGTTTGATACGCTAATTCAAATATCACTCCACGATCACGAGTTATGTTCAATATGACGTACAAGGTGCATTTTTTTAAAGTCTCCATTCCATGCATCTCTTTCTCAAAGCAATTTTGGGCAAAATTAAACTTTAAGTGATTTTGAAATGACTCTGAACAAATTTACACATTTCCAAAACGAATTAGAGAATTATGAATATTTTAAACTTACTTTACGTTAAGAATAATTCTAATAATATATAACTTCGATGAATTCAAAATTACTTGGATTTGAAAAATTCAAGCAAGTGGATTTGGATTCAGATTCGATAGTTTTGGATTCAGGTTCGGATTCGGATTCGACAAATCCTACAACAAGCCGAATTCGGATGAGAGAAATTCATAAATGACTAAATTTGGATTCGAATCGGATTAGGATGTTCCGGATTCGGATTCAAAGTGTGACGAATTCAGAAAATTACGTAAATTAACGTACGAGTCGAAATTATGAGATAGAGGATATAAAATATAAATATTTAACTTTTTAAATTTTCGTGAACCTAATCTGACATATATAATAAATGATTATCATATATTTAAAACTAGGCTTTCTCAACATAAGTACAAAAATCTACGCTTTAATATTGAACATGAATGTAAAATTGTTAATTAAAGATTAACCAACAAATAATGTAAGTACTTAAATGAACATACGTATGAATGAAGTTTAAAACATGGACGTTTCGCAAAATAAATATTAATTTTTTAAAATTTTTTGTTTGTTTAAAACTGACATCCATTCGGACTAAAAAAAAAAAAAAAAAAAAAAAAAAGGAGAGCATGCATCACGAACTCTCATTGCGTGTGTTTCACTCTCTCTGAACTCGTGATGGCCTGAAGGGTAGTATTTTGTCTGCCTGGAGGGACGGCATATCCTCTCGTAGGTGAAGTCTGCTCCCAAAAGCAAAAAATCTTCCAAAGAGATAACGTAAGAACGTGCTTAAATTAACGTAAAAGTCAAAACTCTGATAAAGTGGTATTCAAATGTAGCTACGAAAGTGGAAGTTTTATTATCATATCTGGATGTAAAGTTATTAAAGATTTTCCAAGCAGACAACCCAGATACATGTTTCAAATACCCTTTAGTTGTGTCAGCATTTTTACAATGTTTAACGAATTTTCCGTAGATTTTTAACATTTTAACTTTTTTAAATTTAAGTTATTATAGTTTCCCACCAAAATTTTGTTTTTTATAATATATTTATAAATATTGGATAACTAGCAAATTTATATTTTACTTATCAATTTTTTTTTCATTCATTTTATAATGTAGTAGTGTCTGCTTGCATAACACATACACACAATACATATATATATATATATATATAAATATATATATATATATATATATATATATATATATATATATATATATATATATATATATATATATATATATATATATATATATATATATATAAATCTATTTTCAGATTAATATCTTCATCTTACGATAGTCACCCTAAACTAGTTTATTTATATTATGAGGATTTTGAAAAACCGCCTTATCTCTCCACTTTCTTATTTCTTCTTATTAGTGTCACTGATGAGGGAACGATAAGTTTAGTTCCGAAACGTCACACAGTTTTTCTTTTTAATCTCCACCTTTGTTATGATCTTTTTTTTCTTCTTTATAAACTCGTTTTAGTGTTTTACTTCTTACTGTTTTAATTTAGTGGTTTTAAAAATTGATATATAATTAGAAGACGAGAAGTGTTAGTGTTCTTTAAATTATAATATATATATATATATATATATATATATATATATATATATATATATATATATATATATATATATATATATATATATATATATATATATATATATATTATACTCACAACTTTTCCCACAAACGTGGGGTGTTGACTACCAGAAGTCACAACTTAACAGCATTCATCCCCTCACCAATCTTTTCCATTCATTCCTGTCCTCCATCAACCGCAAACCCTCCTCCCATCCCAACCCCTATCCCTCAATAAGTCCTTGACCCCACTTACCCAACCTCCCTAGGTCTCCCCCTCCCTCTTGCACCTTCAACTTCCGATATAAACACCTTTTTAGCTAATCTCTCATCATTCATCCTACAAACATGCCCAAACCACCTCAGCATGTTCTGCTCAGCTCTCTCAACCATACTCCTTCCCCAAGCACATTGCTCCTTTATTCTCACATTCCTAACTCTATCCCTCTTCTACTTACACCACATACCGCTCTCAGACCTTTCATTTCGAAAACTTCTACCTTTTTTCTTTTTCTCGCATTTAACCTCCACACCTCGCTCCCATACATAACAACCGGAACACAACATCCCTCAAACATTTTCTTCTTCACTTCTCTTGTCAACCTTCCTCTCTTCCAAATATCCCTCAAGCCTCCCAAAACTTTCTCCCCCTCTCTTATTCTATATCCAACTTCGTCACCCTCACAAACATCACCCCCCTCAAAATTCACACCCAGATATTTAAAAGAATTAACCCATTCCAATCTCTCCCTCCCCACTTTAATTAGCAATTCATCTCCCCCACCTACAACCCTATCTACACTCTCCCCATTTTTCTGAACCCTTTTTAACTCCATTCTTACTACTCTGGCAGTATACGATTCGCGTCCCACCCACTGGAGGATTGAACCTTCTCCTCGCAGCACCTCTCCCAAAGTTAAAATAAATATAAAATCAATATTTAAAGTTAATATAAAATTAATATATAAATGACATCTACAAATATTAAAACTTACAAAATACCAAAATAAAGAAATTTAACAAAATATTTACAAATAATTAATCAAACAACAACCTTTGACAAAAAAATCAACCCTAAACCAATTAATATTATAAGACAGTTAAAAATTAACTTTTAAACTATCAAAAACAAAACAAAATATTCCTATAAAATAATAATAAAAAAAGTATAAAATTCCTAAACAAATTAAAATTTAACAAAATAATCACTTAAACTAGAAAAAAAAGCATATAAATATAGATATAAATAAAAAATACAAATACAAACAAAAATAAAATATACAAAATGTAAAATTAAAATATGCTAAGATATGAAAAAATATATAAATAAATATAATATATATATATATATATATATATATATATATATATATATATATATATATATATATATATATATATATATATATATATTATGATTTGGCTGCCGTCGAGAGAGGATGTGTTTGGAATCAGATGGGAAGAAGAAAAGTAAGGAACATCACAAGGAAGTCAGAAGAGAAGAGAAGAGAGAGAGGAGAAGAGAAGAAGAAGAGAAGAGAAGAGAAGAGAGGAAAAGAGAAGGCTATTGATATGTAGCTTCAAGATCTTCTCCCTGAAGTTGCAGAGTTTGTGGAGTTTTGCGAGAAGAATGATATTGACTAAAGGTAAATAAAAAAAAAAAAAAAAAAAAAAAAAAAAAAAAAAAAAAAAAAAAAAAAAAAAAAAAAAAAAAAAAAAAAAAAAAAAAAAAAAAAAAAAAAAAAAAAAAAAAAAAAAAAAAAAAAAAAAAAAAAAAAAAAAAAAAAAAAAAATCAAATATTTAAAAGAAAAAAAAAGAATTAAGATAGAAGTTCCTTTGGTCAATAATGAATGATGATTTCGTCGCAGTCGAGTCAGATGAAGAATAGTTCTTTGCATGGTTTTAAGGACTGGGAACCCTTTCAACCAGTTTTATTCCCATGTACGATTGCAGGAATGTCAAATTTCTGCAATTGACTCCACCCTGCATCATGCGGGAAATGGTGTACTGTATAAAAAAAAAAAAAAAAAAAAAAAAATATATTATATATATATATATATATATATATATATATATATATATATATATATATATATATATATATATATATATATATATATATATATATATATATATATATATATATATATATATATATATATATATATATATATATATATATAATATATATATATATATATATATAATATAATATATATATATATATATATATATATATATATATAATATATATATATATATATATATATATAAATAAATAAATATATATATATATATATATATATATATATTATATATATATATATATATATATATATATATATATATATAATATATATATAATATATAATACAAAACAAAACAAAATATACCAAATGTAAAATAAAAAAAAGCTAAAATATGTAAAAATATGTAAAATATGTTAAAATATGTAAAAAATAAAGTATACAAAATGTAAAATTAAAATATGCTACTATGGATATGCTACTACTACTATACTACTATGAATACTAATAAATATATAATTACAATATAATATACAATTATACACTATGAATAAAAAACCATATACATACACTCTTATAACACTAAATTATAAAATGCACAGAACTAAAATATATTCGAAAATATTTGATACACACTATTTATATAAACACTTTTTTATTTATAATATTTATATATATATATATATATATATATATATATATATATATATATATATATATATATATATATATATATATATATATATATATATATATATATATATATATATATATATATATATATATATATATATATATATATATATATATATATATAATATATATATATATATATATATATATATATATATAATATATATATATATATATATATATATAATATATATATATATATATATATATATATATAATATATATATATATATATATATATATATATATATATATATATATATATATATATATATATATATATATATATATATATATATATATATATATATATATATATATATATATATATATATATATATATATATATATATATATATATATATATATATATATATATAATATATATTATATATATATATATATATATATATATATATATATATATTATATATACACTTCTGGTGGGCAAAGACCACAGGCCTACCAAAATTCCACCAGAGCTAGAGGGATAGACGGAAGACTGGTCAAATTAAAGGCCGACGTGTAAGGTGTGTAAGTCATATTAAGTTGGAAAAATAGAAGAAGGGAGTGTGTTCCAGACTTTACCAGTAGAGTACATGTAGAACACAGCATAGCGGTTAAGTCTGGGGTCAGAGAGTTGGACAGAGAAAGTATGAGACTGTGTAGAAAGTCGAGTCGCTCGAGCCCTTCTCAGTGGAGGAGGTATGCGACGAGAGAGTTCAGAAGAGCAGTGTCCATTGTAATAGCGATAGTATAGAGAGAGTGACGCAACAATATATATATATATATATATTATATATATATATATATATATATATATATATATATATATATATATATATATATATATATATATCCTTTCCCACCAGACTTCTATAAGTGTCACTTGTCAGACGTCTCGGACGAAACCCCTCCACTGACGTCGATCTTCGTACAATCTTGACTCTTCAATCTACTCTATACTTCTTCCCCTCTTCTCGACTGCCGCCTTGATGTTGTCCCTTCACCTAATTCTCCCCCTACCAACTCTTCTCTTCCACATAGGTCTCCACTCGTAAAACTTCTTTGCATCCTAAAATCATCCATTCTCTTCATATGTCCGAACCATCGTAGCTCTCCCTTCTCTATAAATGTCAATATACTTTCCACCCCTTAGCTGCTCTCTTATATCATCATTTCTCATTCTGTCCATTCTTGTCACCCTCGTTATCATTCTTACTACCTTCATCTCACAAGACTGCATTTTATTCTTGACTTTAGTGTTCAGCTCAGAAGCCTCATGCCCATATGACAGAATAAGCCTTAATATTTTTTCGTATATTATCGTTTCAACCTTGCGCGAGATGTTCCGGTCCTTGAACAAAGGGAAGCCAGTGCCCCATTTAATTAACCAATTCAATGATTCAACTAGAGACTCACATTATTTCCGTCTCCAAAACACACCTCTAGATACTTGAAACTTTGTCTATTCAATCTCCTATCCTAATATTCAACTCCTCCTACTCTCTATCTAGCATCATAACCTCCGTTTTCCTTAACTAATCTTCATTCCCTTGGTCGTCGTCACCTCATCCCATTCGTTGACAAATCTTTGTAATACCTTCCCGGTTCTCTTGCAATTAGAGCGAGGTCGTCAGCATAACCATAGATTTCACCAACCCACACCCATCTGTACCATTCTGCCACAGAAATCCATAAAGACAATGGAATTGGAGAGCACACTACTCTGTTTCACTCCTGATGAAATTCTTAACCAGTCACTTTCTCCCATCTGAGATTTAACCTTACTTAGACTTTCTACATATGTACTCTTTATAGCCTTATTAGTTTACATGGCACCTCGTATTCCTCTCTCCCCAACACAGTCCACAAAATCCCTCTCGGTATACAGTCAAAGGTCTTTTCTAGGTCGACAAAAGCCATAAAAACCTTTTCGTTAAACTCTCATCCTTTTCACTAATCATCCTTTATGCAGATTAAATCGATAGTCGATCTCTCCGGTCTAAATCCATACTGCCACTCTTCTAACTTTCCTTCTACTATCTCCCTCAGCCTACTTTCAAACCCTTTCATAAACCTTCGCAATGTGTGGCATTAAGGCAATTCCCCTATAATTTCTATATTCAGTCTTATCGCCTTTTGTAAAAATGGAACAGATTATTGTCTTGTTCCATTCATTGGGCATATTTTCATCATTCCAACATTTATTTATTATTTCCTTTATTCCATATCATCCCTTCCTCTCCCAACATTCTTTAGAATTTCAGTTGGTATTATATCTTCTTCTGCTGCTTTTCCATTTTTCATCTTTCCTATTGCGTATTTAACTTTTTCCAATGTAATTGGCCACACTTCCGCCCCTTCGATCCTCTCACCAATATCCTCCTCCACGTCGTTCGGTTCATTCAACAATGTATCGAAATAATCCTCCATCTGTTACATCGATCGGGTCTGTTAGTAACTCTCCATCCTCGTTTTTAATCTTAAAGATCTGCGGTGTAGAACCTTTCCTATAAGTTTTTTGCTATATTCTGTATATATATATATATATATATATATATATATATATATATATATATATATATATATATATATATATATATATATATATATATATATATATATATATATTAAGTGATCTGATATGAAATTTGCTCACTCAGCTCCAGTTGTTTGCTCTTTATAAAGGGTTGTTCGTCCTTGCATGGAGTATACTTCACTCATCTGGAGTGGTTTTATTCACACAGCACACCTTGAAAAGATGGAATGAAGAAATTTTCTGGTCTATATAAATAAATATGTAAATTAATATACATATATATTAAGGAGCCAATGCACATTACATTTTTCATACCGCAGCAATTATAAGTTTTACGAGTGAAGGTTTTAACGCTACAGAGAGAAAATGAAATATAGTTTACAATTACACATTTTAAAACCACAATATTCACATTAATATAATGTGATTAACCTATCACTTGTTTAAGTATAACTTAAAATTAACAATTTAACATTAAAACAATTGCAATTATTATAATTTACGTTACACGGAAATTTACACTAATCTTTTTCAGTTTTGCTTTCTCGAATACACGATGTTAATCTCGTGGTTCAAGAGTCCTTCACCGTCCATTTCGAAAAGCGGAGTAGTCCATTCCGTTCCACTGTCCTCCAATACCACCAATAACTTCCGGAACCGTTCCTCTCCAGATTTCTGACACAGTTGTCTATATCGTCTGAACAGCTCTCGACTTCTCTCATTGGACCGCCCTCCATTTTATATCCGCATTGTTTAACCTCATTATATTGATAAGTAAGCAAACACTCGTCCCAGCACTTTCGCCTATAGTAGTAATTATAATATCCATTTAACATATTTCTTTCAATCATAGTGGCAATGTAATTGAATAATAATAATTAACTAATTTTATTAAAATTATAACTTACCCGTTTTCACGAGATTCTTGACATAAAATATCCAATAAAGTCATCAATGATTATTTTAATTAACTGCGCTACAAAACAACAGTTTAATTTTACTACTATCTTGATAGAACTGCACACTTTACTGTACAGTCTCTACACTAGAGATGATCTGAATAGTACAAATAACAATGTTTAACAAGTATGTCAAATCTCTTTACACTTATTTTGCTGATTTTCATTTTTCCAAAACTCATCTCTAACAATATATATATATATATATATATATATATATATATATATATATATATATATATATATATATATATATATATATATATATATATATATATATATATATATGTAATTATGATTGATTTTTATTTTTCTTCAGAAGTATCTTATTAGTTACGAAGATAATATACATTTTGACGTTATAAAATCAAATCATATTAATTTTATTATCAGATTTTAATTTAAAATGTCTATTACTTTATTTCAATAGAGTTTCGACCTAAAAATTTCAGTGTTTATAATTATGAAAGTCAAATTGAAGATCATTGGTATTCATTATTCAAATTTAGTGTTTCTTTTTCTGACATTTCGGTAATTAATTATTTTAGAACATCCAAACTATAGAAGGGTTTAAAAGAACTTCTTTTACAAGATGTATGGCAAAGCTGTGTAGTTTCACTTTCTTCTGTGAAAAACACGTTTTATATACGTGTAAAAACTCAAACTTCATTTTGTCATTCTCAAATAAAATCAAAGGTATTAAACGATTTAAATATCTCGTAAAGGTCTTTTTTTTATTTTATTTTATTTTTTTTTACTAAATGAAATTCCAATCAAAAATTCTCTCCAAACTTCCATAATCGTGCGCCTTATTTTGTTAATTGCTCACCTTGATTTTGAGTCAGTTGTCGTAGATCTTCTTCCTTGAATTATTTTTCTGATTTTCACTTTCGGATTTGATAAGGACTCCGTAAAGGAAGTTTGAAACGTCAATTTCTCTCTTTCAAAAAATTTTTTTAAGAGCCTGAATTATTTTTATTACTTAAACATAGAAGATGATCTTTTAATATTCTTTATTACTGTTCATATATATATATATATATATATATATATATATATATATATATATATATATATATATATATATATATATATATATATATGTATATATATATATATATATATATATATATATATATATATATATATATATATATATATATATATATATATATATATATATATATATATATATATATATATATATATATATATATATATATATATATAATATATATATATATATATATATATATATATATATATATATATATATATATATATATATATATATATATATATATATATATATATATATATATATATATATATATATATATATATATATATATATATATATATATATATATATATATATTATATATATATATATATATATATATATATATATATATATATATATATATATATATATATATATATATATATATATATATATATATATATATATATATATATATATATATATATATATATATATATATATATATATATATATATATATATATATATATTATATATATATATATATATATATATATATATATATATATAATATATATATATATATATATATATATATATATATATATATATATATATATATATATATATATATATATATATATATATACTGTCTTGCACTTCTAACTCTGTTCACTATTATGCTGATGACTCAACTCTACATTCTTCTACTCATGTCAAATCTGCTCCCTCTTTTGCTTCTATAATTACTTCTCGTCTTCTTCTTTCCGATTCTATTCTTGCCGATCTGGATGGGATTTCCCGGTGGGGTCATAGCAACCTTGTGAAATTCAACTCTTTAAAAACTCAACTTCTTCACATCTCCCTCTCAAAAACACCTCCCAACTCTCCTATCATCTTCGATGGCTCTCCCGTC
>SEYY01021525.1:42500-52759 GCA_009176605.1 Armadillidium nasatum
TTGTAACAATAGTAATAATAATAAAAATAATAATAATAATAATAATAATAATAATAATAATAATAATAATAATAATAATAATAATAATAATAATAATAATAATAATAATAATAATAGTAATTGTAATAGTAATAATAATAATAATAAAACAATAAATGATAACAATGATAATAATTAATAAGAATAATAATAAGTAATAACAATAATAATAAATAATAATAATAATCCTAATAATTAATAACAATAATAATTGTAACAGTAGTAATTCTACTACTACTACTACTACTACTAATAATAATAATAATAATAATAATAATAATAATAATAATAATAATAATAATAATAATAATAATAATAATAATAATAATAATAATAAACATTTATTATTTTTTTTATTTTTTTTTTTTTTTTTTTTTTTTTTTTTTTTTTTTTTTTTTTTTTTTTTTTTTTTTTATTTTTTTTTATTTTTTATTAATTTATTAATTCCATTGATTGCCAATCTAAGCATTTATTTGGCTTACAAACTTGCATGAAGCATATGATCAGTTCATCGCTTCCCAAATTTTTTTTTTCAATAGAAACAAACTTCCCTCTGATTGGATTTTGAGCCTTGATAACAACTGCTTCATACTTTTCGATTGGCCCAGTGAAATTTCCGAAAAATTCATAAGAAGAAAAGTCTCCATTTTGTTTGACATTTCCAACTTTCAATTCAAGATTTCTAAATATATACCTAACGTCACGGAACACTCCAGTTTCAGGATCTTGAGGAACTAGAACGACAGTTTCAATCTCAAACTCATTTTCAAGTTCCAAAAGCAACCATAGTCTCTTAGCATACCCATGGTAGCAATAGTTATGATCCCTGATATTCACTTTTGATAATGCATTGTCAGAAACCCTATGAGGGCTGTCTTGGGATACACCACTACTACTTGTTTTTGCTTTATTTGTAAGGTCTGCTCTGAGTCTCGTGTAGCACTGTAGACCCTCAGATGAATTCTGATAAAATGGAGACACCATGACATTTGTCATTAAATACGACCCATCAGACTCTAAACACACAATTAAGCACCAGATCCTCTTTTCACATTGTAGCTGTTTAAATCCAACGGTATTTACTTTATAACTTTCTAGGTCAATGATTGTCATAAAATCATCCAAAATGACCTTATCACTTTCTATGTAAACTTTAGTCCAATACGAATCACAGTTCGAAAGTAGAAAATATTTAAGGAATATCCAAACCAACAGAAGATATAGAATCATACCTAATAAAAAAATATATATATATATATATATATATATATATATATATATATATATATATATATATATATATATATATATATATATATATATATATATATATATATATATATATATATATATATATATATATATATATATATATATGTGATGGATCGTATGTCATATTTTCTCATTTGCGGATGCGGATGCGGATGCGGCTGTCGAATTTTGGAAAAGTGCGGACGCGGATGCGGATGCGGATGTTTAATTTTGATGAGCATGGGAATGCGTATGAAATCACTAATATAATATATATATATATATATATATATATATATATATATATATATATATATATATATATATATATATATATATATATATATATATATATATATATATTATATACACATATATATACATATATATATATATATATATATATATATATATATATATATTATATATATATATATATATATATATATATATATATATATATATATATATATATATATATATATATATATTTATTTATTTATCAATTTATTTATTTATTTATTTCACTATCACCTTTCCCACTTTCGTGGGTGGTGTCAGCCACAATTCCCTTACAAGCATACCCATGCTTACCATTCAACCCCTTTCACCATCGCCCTCCATCTCACTCTGTCCTCCGCAAGTCTTCTACCCTCTTTTAAACTCAAATTTCTTCCACCCAAAATCTCTCTCACTCCATCCATCCATCTCCACTTTCGCCTTCCCTCTACCTACCCGCATAAGGGTATAGGGGTGTTGTTTGCCCCTGTATGGAATATGCGTCACACATCTGGGGTGGTTCCACTTACACAGCTCTTCTGGAAAAGGTGGAGTCTAAGGCTTTTCGTCTTATCAACTCTTCTGCTCTCACTGATTCTCTCCAATCTCTTTTTGCCCCCTCGAATTGTTGCGTCACTCTCTCTATACTATCGCTATTACAAAGGACACTGCTCTTTTGAACTCTCTCGTCGCATACCTCCTCCACTGAGAAGGGCTCGTGCGACTCGACTTTCTACACAGTCTCATCCTTTCTCTGTCCAACTCTCTGACCTCAGACTTAACCGCTATGCTCAATCTTACACGTACTCTGCTGGAATTTGGCCGGGGTCGGGGCCGGGGCCAGGGTCACCCAAATTTGGCCGGGGTTCTGGCTGGGGTTGCCTAAAATTTGTAAAGAGGTCAAAAGCACTGAAATTTTACTTCAAAAAAATTAGATATAAATTTAATTGAGGTTTATTTAATTTAGGAAAGGCGTAGAATAGCCAAAATTCACTTAAGTTAATGATTATACGGATTTTCTCCGAAAAAATTCTGAAAATTAACGATTTTGTATAACAAAAAGTACAAAAATAGAAAAAATTTTTTGTTTTTGATTCAAAATAGTGATTCAACAGCTTTATCTAGGTAAGACCCTAATGTAAAGTTTGAAAAAATGTAAGATATGAAATTATCAATATAACCTGTATTTATACATATCATTGTTATTTATTGCTATGTATTAAACTTGTATCAATTAGCTACATTATTTCAAAATTAATATTTTGTTTATACTTCAGTCAACATAGTTAAAAGATAAGCTTTAGCAGTATGGGAGTACTTTGCAATGTTTCAAGACAGGCTCGAAATAGCTAAATGTAACATCTGCAGCCAGGAAATTGGAAGAGGACCTCCAGGTGCTACAAGTAAAAAATTTTCAAGTAACTCTTATCGGGTATCTAAAAACAAAACACAAAGATGAACATTCACTAGCAGAAAAGGAGCGGTCAAAAGAAACAGAAAAAAAGAAAATTTTAAAAAAGCAAGAAGGAAAATCTTAATTTTCTTATATTTTGTTTAAATATTTTTTTTTTATTTGACTGATTAAGCTGAAATTTTCAGGGTATATGTATTTTGTCCCAAAGTTCTGAGTTGATTTCGATCATTTTTCTGAACATATAACGGTTTGAAAGTTATTTGGACCCAAAGTTGAAAAAAATGAATAGCGTGGTCAAACCACTGGTCCACATGGACTGAAAATTTAACTGAATAATCTTAGCCCCAATTTTTTTTGCATTGGTAAGAACAGATTTTTGATTTCACGTCTAGAAAAAAGTTATAAGCACTTGAAATTTTATTTTGCAAAAATCGTACCCTTTTTTTTAAAAAAAAATTAAAAAAAAAAAAAAAAAAAAAACAATACCTACTAATTTCTTTATTTTTGGACATTGTTTTGTGGAAGGACAGGGCAACATTATATATATATATATATATATATATATATATATATATATATATATATATATATATATATATATATATATATATATATATATATATATATATGGGCGCAAAGATGTTTTTTGCTCTCTTGTCGCTAATTTGGAGTCTCACGAATTCTCTACTTTATGACTTAAAGCTCTCTTCCAATTCTACTACTAAATTTATTTGTTCTGTCTATTTATCTCTTAATTCTACTGACTATAAAAAATTCTGAGACTATTTAAAGTCCAAAATAGAGCAAAATAGAGTGTGTTGGGTCACGTCGGCCATTAGCGACCAGATTCATAATGTTCCCCAATTCTGGTGGAATTTGGTGGGCCTCCGGCCTTTGCTCACCAGAGGAGACAAAAAAATTTATATATATATTATTATTAAATGCTATTTGTTTGAAAAGAGATATAGCCTAAAAAACTTTGGGAATTTATGAAATTTGGTAAAAAAATTGACAGTCTTCAAGGCTATATCTCGAAACCAACGAATCGCATTGAATAAAGTATAGAGAGGAATTTGTATCTCCATCCCTCCTCTATAAACCCACCAAAAATAAATGTTAAAGTTGTAGTTTTTTTTGTTTTATTTTTTTGTCCGAAAAGGTGGATTTTTTTTTCCAAAAAAATTTTTTTTTTAATAGCTATTCAGTTTTGGGCTTATAACATTTTTCCTGTAACTCTAGGAACAAAAGTCTGTTACAAGTTTTTGTTGCCAGTAGAATTTTAAATATACAGTACAATTTTCAGGTCATTCCAAAAAGTGGTTTGGCCTCGCCATTCATTTGAAAAGGGTAAAAAGAAGAAGAAGGAAAATTTTTTTAATAGTTATAGACTCAAGAAAACACTAAAAAAAAGAGAAAAGCTATTTACACTGAAAATTTCAGGAGAATCGGCTGAAAATTTAAAAAAAAAAAAAAAAAAATGAAATTGGATTGTCCCCTCAAGTATAATTTCCCATTTTAACCCCGGCGGGCAAACCCCGGTTCTCCCAAATTTTTAGCCGGGGCTTGGGCCGGGGCCGGGGCCGGGGCCCCGTTCGGTTCCTATATATATATATATATATATATATATATATATATATATATATATATATATATATATATATATATATATATATATATATATATATATATATATATATATATATATATATATATATATATATATATATATATATATATATATATATATATATATATATATATATATATATATATATATATATATATATATTTCTTTTTTTTTTACAGAACGCCGCAACTCACGGGCATAGCCCTTTTCAAGGAGGGGGCACACACAAAATGAAAAAAAAACTCATTCAAACACAGATCTAACGCACATCCCTCAGGTGGGCACAGACGGAAGCCTTGAATAGTGGAAGATTAAGTACAGGAGGAAAAATAGATGATGGTAGAGAATTCCACAGAGCAGAGGTGGCTGGAAAGAAAGAGGCACCACAACGGGCCAGCCTGGGGTTTCCTACATCCACACAAAATTGGTGCGAAAGCAGGGCACCCCTTGTGCAACGAGGACGACGCAACGGTGGAGGGATGTGAGAGGCCAATTCCCTCGAGCACCTTCCATTGTAGTACCTATAGAAAAGGGATAGTGCGCCAACTTCACGTCGCAGAGATAGTGGGTCAAGAGAGTTAGAAAGTAGGGGACAGTTTATTAATCTTTTAGCTTTAGACTCAACCCTATCCAGAAGAGAGGAGGACGATCTGGAGCCCCCCCAAATGTGAGAACAGTACTCCATACAAGGGCGAATAAGACCCTTATATATTTGGAGTAACTGTTCAGAAGAAAAAAATTCTCGCAACCTGAACAGAATTCCCAGCTTCTTAGAGGCCGCTTTAGCAACCATTGTGATGCGTGGTTTCTAATACAGTTTATTGTATATGTTAAGACCAAGAATGTTAATGTTATTTACAGGTGAGATAGGAGAGCCATCGAAGATGATAGGAGAGTTGGGAGGTGTTTTTGAGAGGGAGATGTGAAGAAGTTGAGTTTTTAAAGAGTTGAATTTCACAAGGTTGCTATGACCCCACCTGGAAATCCCATCCAGATCGGCAAGAATAGAATCGGAAAGAAGAAGACGAGAAGTAATTCTAGAAGCAAAAGAGGGAGCAGATTTGAAATGAGTAGAAGAATGTAGAGTTGAGTCATCAGCATAAGAGTGAACAGAGTTAGAAGTGCAAGACAGTTTATATATATATATATATATATATATTATATATATATATATATATATATATATATATATATATATATATATATATATATATATATATATATATATATATATATATATATATATATATATATATATATATATATATATATATATATATATATATATATATATATATATATATATATATATATATATATATATATATATATATATATATATATATATATATATATATATATATATATATATATATATATATATATATATATATATATATATATATATATATATATATATATATATATATATATATATATATATATATATATATATATATATATATATATATATATATATATATATATATATATATATATATATATATATATATATATATATATATATATATATATATATATATATATATATATATATATATATATATATATATATATATATATATATATATATATATATATATATATATATATATATATATATATATATATATATATATATATATATATATATATATATATATATATATATATATATATATATATATATATATATATATATATATATATATATATATATATATATATATATATATATATATATATATATATATATATATATATATATATGAACAGTAATAAAGAATATTAAAAGATCATCTTCTATGTTTAAGTAATAAAAATAATTCAGGCTCTTAAAAAAAAAATTTTGAAAGAGAGAAATTGACGTTTCAAACTTCCTTTACGGAGTCCTTATCAAATCCGAAAGTGAAAATAAGAAAGATAATTCACGGAAGAAGATCTACGACAACTGACTCAAAATCAAGGTGAGCAATTAACAAAATAAGGCGCACGATTATGGAAGTTTGGAGGGAATTTTTGATTGGAATTTCATTTAGTAAAAAAAAAAATATTTAAATCGTTTAATACCTTTGATTTTATTTGAAAATGACAAAATGAAGTTTGAGTTTTTACACGTATATAAAACGTGTTCTTCACAGAAGAAACTACACAGCTTTGCCATACATCTTGTAAAATTGTAAAAGAAGTTCTTTTAAACCCTTCTGTGGTTTGAATGTTCTAAAATAATTACCGAAATGTCAGAAAAAGAAACACTAAAATTGAATAATGAATACCAATGATCTTTAATTTGACTTTCATAATTATAAACACTGAAATTTTTAGGTCGAAACTCTATTGAATTAAAGTAATAGACATTTTAAATTAAAATCTGATAATAAAATTAATATGATTTGATTTTATAACGTCAAAATATATATTATCTTCGGAACTAATAAGATACTTCTGAAGAAAAATAAAAATCAATCATAATTACAATATATATATATATATATATATATATATATATATATATATATATATATATATATATATATATATATATATATATATATATATATATATATATATATATATATATATATATATATATAGTTAGAGATGAGTTTTGGAAAAATGAAAATCAGCAAAATAAGTGTGAAGAGATTTGACATACTTGTTAAACATTGTTATTTGTACTATTCGGATCATCGCTAGTGTAGAGACTGTACAGTAAAGTGTGCAGTTCTATCAAGATAGTAGTAAAATTAAACTGTTGCTTTGTAGCGCAGTTAATTAAAATAATCATTGATGACTTTATTGGATATTTTATGTCAAGAATCCCGTGAAAACGGGTAAGTTATAATTTTAATAAAATTAGTTGATTATTATTATTCAATTACATTGCCACTATGATTGAAAGAAATAAGTTAAATGGATATTATAATTACTACTATAGGCGAAAGTGCTGAGACGAGTGTTTGCTTACTGATCAATATAATCAGGTTAAACAATGCGGATATAAAATGGAGGGAGGTCCAATGAGAGAAGTCGACGAGCTGTTCAGACGATATAGACAACTGTGTCAGAAATCTGGAGAGGAACGGTTCCGGAAGTTATTGGTGGTATTGGAGGACAGTGGATCGGAATGGACTACTCCGCTTTTCGAAATGGACGGTGAAGGACTCTTGAACCACGAGATTAACATCGTGTATTCGAGAAAGCAAAAATGAAAAAGATTAGTGTGTAAATTTCCGTGTAACGTAAATTGTAATAATTGCAATTTTTTTAATGTTAAATTGTTAATGGTGGGTTATACTTAAACAAGTGATAGGTTAATCACATTATAGTAATGTGAATATTGTGGTTTTAAAATGTGTAATTGTAAACAATATTTCATTTTCCCTCTGTAGCGTTAAAACCTTCACTCGTAAAACTTATAATTGCTGCGGTATGAATAATGTAATGTGCATTGGCTCCTTAATATATATGCATATTAATTTACATATTCATTTATATAGACCAGAAAATTTCTACATTCCATCTTTTCAAGGAGTGCTGTGTGAATAGAACAACTCCAGATGAGTGAAGCATACTCCATGCAAGGACGAACAACCCCTATAAAGAGCAAACAACGAGCTGAGTGAGCAAATTTCACCTCAGATCACCTAATATATATATATATATATATATATATATATATATATATATATATATATATATATATATATATATATATATATATATATATATATATATACAGAATATAGCAAAAACTTATAGGAAAGGTTCTACACCGCAGATCTTTACGATAAAAAACGAGGATGGAGAGTTACTAACAGACCCGATCGATGTAACAGATGGAAAGATTATTTCGATACATTGTTGAATGAACCGAACGACGTGGAGGAGGATATTGGTGAGAGGATCGAAGGGGCGGAAGTGTGGCCAATTACACTGAAAAAAGTTAAATAAGCAATAGGAAAGATGAAAAATGGAAAAGCAGCAGAAGAAGATATAGTACCAGCTGAAATTCTAAAGAATATGGGAGAAGAAGGGATGATATGAATGAAGGAAATAATAAATAAATGTTGGAATGATGAAAATATGCCCAATGAATGGAATAAGACAATAATCTGTTCCATTTTTACAAAAGGCGATAAGACTGAATATAGAAATTATAGGGGAATTGCCTTAATGCTACACATTGCGAAGGTTTATGAAAGGGTTTGAAAGTAGGCTGAGGGAGATAGTAGAAGGAAAGTTAGAAGAGTGGCAGTATGGATTTAGACGGGAGAGATCGACTATCGATTTAATCTGCATAAAGGATGATTAGTGAAAAGGATGAGAGTTTAACGAAAAGGTTTTTATGGCTTTTGTCGACCTAGAAAAGACCTTTGACTGTATACCGAGAGGGATTTTGTGGACTGTGTTGGGAAGAGAGGAATACGAGGTGCCATATAAACTAATAAGGCCTATAAAGAGTACATATGTAGACAGTCTGTTTAAGGTTACATCTCAGATAGGAGAAAGTGACTGGTTCGGAATTTCATCAGGAGTGAAAAAGGGTAGTGTGCTCTCTCCAATTCTGTATGGATTTCAGTGGCAGATTGATGCAGAGAGATGTGGGTGGGGAAATCTATGGTTATGCTGACGACCTCGCTCTAATTGCAGAGATCGGGGAGGCTACAAAGATCTGTCAATGAATGGGATGAGGTGACGACGATCAAGGGAATGAAGATTAGTAAAGGAAAACGGAGGTTATGATGTTAGATAGAGAGTGGGAGGAGTTGAATATTAGGGTAGGAGATAGAATAGACAAAGTTTCAAGTATCTAGAGGTGTGTTTTGGAGAAGGAAATGATGTAAGTCTTGAGTTGAATCATGGAATTGGTAAATTCAATGGAGCACTGGCTTCCCTGTTCCCTTTGTTCAAGGACCGGAACATCTCGCGTAAGGATAAAACAATAATGTACGAAATAATATTAAGGCCTATTTTGTCATATGGACATGAGGCTTCGGAGCTAAACACTAAAGCCAAGAGTAAAATGCAGTCTTGTGAGATGAAGGTACTAAGAATGATAACGAGGGTGACAAGAATGGACAGAATGAGAAATGATGATATAAGAGAGGAGCTGATGGGTGGAAAGTATATTGACTTTTATAGAAAAGGGACAGCTGCGTGATTCCGACATATGAAGAGAATAGATGATGTTAGGTATGCAAAGAAGTTTTACAAGTGGAGACCGATGGGGAGGAGAGGGGCTGGAAGGGCGAGAATTAGGTGAAGGGACAACATCAAGGCGGCAGTCGAGAAGAAGGGAAGAAGTGTGGAGGAGATTGAAGAGTCGAGAATGTACGAAGATCGACGACATTGAAGAAGTTTGGTCTAAGACAGCTGACAAGTGCGTGCACATACAGCAGTCTGGTGAGAAATATATATATATATATATATATATATATATATATATATATATATATATATATATATATATATATATATATATATATATATATATATATATTTTAATTTAAAGAACACTAACACTTCTCATGTTCTAATTATATATCAATTTTTAAAACCACTAAATTAAAACAGTAAGAAGTTAAAACACTAAAACGAGATAACAAAGAAGAATAAAAAAGATCATAACAAAGGTGAAGATTAAAA
>SEYY01021526.1:12500-27500 GCA_009176605.1 Armadillidium nasatum
ATATATATATATATATATATATATATATATATATATATATATATATATATATATATATATATATATATATATATATATATATATATATATATAAAATATTATATATATATCCCTTTATAAATGTATTAGAAGATATTGACAAGCAGATTTTGAAAAATGCTTCAATAAAACCTGTATTTTTCAATATTTATAAATCTATTACTTTGCGAAATAATAATAATAATAATAATAATAATAAATAATAATAATAATAATAATAATAATAATAATAATAATAATAATAATAATAATAATAAAAGTAATAATAATAATTATTATATTAAATAAAAATAAAAATAATAAAATAGCTTATTTATATTATTTATAAATATTATTCAATATATTAGAATTATTAATAATTAATATTAATATATTAATTATTAGTGTTATTTTCAATATTAATGATAAAATTAACAATATTAATTATTATTATTATTATTATTATTATTATTATTATTATTATTATTATTATTATTATTATTATTATTGTTATTATTATTTATTATTATTATTATAAATTATATTTATTATTATTATTATATTATTATTATTATTATTATTATTATTATTATTATTATTATTATTATTATATATTATTATTATTATTATTATTATTATTATTATTATTATTATTTATTATTATTATTATTGATATTACCATTAATAATTTTATATTATTATTATTAATTCAACTACCAAATTTTTAATATATTATTACTGTTATTAGTTTTTATTATTATTGTCGTTTTTAGATTCTATCATTAATATAATTACCAGCGTTTCTGAAAATACTTAGCAAGGTTGACATACTTTTGTTTGAATTAGTATATTGTTATTACTATTATCATTGCTATTAATTTTATATACTATTTGTATTTAATCAGCATTAATTTTTATCACTCCTTTTGTTATATTATATTCATCATTTTAGTATTTACTTACCAATAATAATATTCAAAAATTTATCTAACTACTAAAGTTTGGAGTTCAATGGAAACCAATGTATATCCCCTTAGAAGTCCCTTTTCAGAGAACTGTACAGTCACTTCATTATTATTATTATTATTATTATTATTATTATTATTATTATTATTATTATTATTATTAGTATTAGTAGTATAGGACCTACATAATATTGTAAAATTATAATGTACGCTTCCCTGAATAAAGAATTTATGATTATTATTATTATTATTATCATTATTATTATTATTATTATTATTATTATTATTATTATTATTATTATTATTTTTATTATTATTAAATAAAAATAACAGAATCCAACTCAAACTGATTTCGTTGAATCTTAATTTGACTTCTCAATATGTCGATGATTTTCAATTGAATAAATTGATTCAGTCAAGCTTGCAATGATTCGGAATTGAAATAACTTTTTTATTATTATCATTTTTTTCTAATTTAATTAAAATTCTGATTTTAAAATATAGAATTTTTTCAATATATTTTTTTCCTAAATCGAAGTTAAAAAAATATATTAATATATTTTAATTTTATGACTATATCGTTGTGTTTGAGAAAGAATATCCAATGAGGTATGCATCGTTCGTTATTCGCCTTTCTTCTACATGTGTGTTGATATTTGCCGTACATTAGTGACTGTTGTTGAATGAAACTTTTCACAGGTTCAGAAACGGCAAAAGAATATTTTTAAAAAATTATTTTATATATTTTCAGAAACTAAAATAAAAATTAGAATATATAAAAGTTAAAATTAAATAACTAAACCAGAAATATTTGTTGATTCTCATATATAAAAACTATTTTTGCAATTTCTGATAATCCGTACAAAAAAGGGAGGAGCTTCTTACGGTAAAAAAGGCGGAGTTTCTTCGATAAAAACCTAATGCACAAAAAGTCTTCTTATACTGTTAAATCTACCGTCTAAATGTTCATTACCACAGGATACTATTACAGGTCATTTCAGAACTAGAGAAATAATAGTTTTAATCAATAAAACTAATTATTACCAAAATTAACCAATAAAAACCACTATTTTAGTATTAATTAGTAAGTAATACACTTTCAAACGAAGTGTATTCTGGACATGTCGGCCTTTAATAACGACCAGGTTCCGTTATTTTCTCAACTCCGGCGGAAATCAGGAAATTAGTAGGTTTCAGGCCTTTGCCTACAGAAGGAAGATATATAAAAAAAATATCAAACCGATGGCTAATTCATACTATATATTTACGATGAAGTTTCATATCATTATTTATGTAAAACTGGAAGAGGACTTCTCAAAATCAGAGATATTTCAGCTTCTGACATGTTTATGACACGTTCGTAACATATCGTTTGGCAACTCGTATTTGTAAAAGGAACTATAAAAGTTTTTACTGTAGATATTCTTTACAGTCCTCCGTCAGGAGTGAAAAGGACAAACACAAAAACGTTTGAATGTTTTCGAACCCCCTTTTATTCCTTCTTGATTTAGTGTTTAATAAATAAATTTAAAAAAAAACACGAGATAGAAAAATGCAATATTAAAATACTGAAACTATTATTATTATTATTATTACTACTATACGATACTATGACTGCCATGACAGCCAACTTAACTATTACTGCTTATAATAATAATAATAATAATAATAATAATAATAATAATAATAATAATAATAATAATAATAAATAAGTAAACAATCATAACAATAAAAGAATAAATAATAATAATAATAAATAGTAAATAACAAATAATAATAATAATAATAATAATAATAATAATAATAATAATAATAATAATAATAATAATATAAAAATAACAACAACGTTCTTTCTACTTTGCATTTCAATTTTCCATGAACTATTTTTCAATTTACAAATGACAAGGAACATGCGAACAAGATTATATATATATATATATATATATATATATATATATATATATATATATATATATATATATATATATATATATATATATATATATATATATATATATATATATATATATATATATATATATATATATATATATATATATATATATATAATTTCCTTACAATAGTATATTAGAATGAAACTCACGACTTATTTCATACAAAAAGATCTCTAATGTACGGCGAACCTAAATTGAATTCAAATGAAAATTTAGATTAGAAATATGTCGTAATGTTGAAGCAGCATTTTATTGTTTGGTCGTGCATTTTCATATAGTTATTTATATATATATTATATATATAATATATATATATATATAATATATATATATATATATATATATATATATATATAATATATATATATATATATATATATATATATATTATTATTATATTTATATAATATATATATATATATATATATATATATATATATATATATATATATATAATATAATATATATATATATATATATATATATTATATATATATATATATATATATATATATATATATATATATATATTATATATATATATATATATATATATATATTAATATTATATTTTTCATTTATTTATTAAATTATTATTTTGTTGGTCTTTTCATTTTTTTTTTATTTATTTATTTATTATTTTTTAATTATTCATTAATTTTATGTATTTTATTTTTTTGTTTAATTTTTCCTCTACAGGACAATCCATTTCCTATAGAAAATACCCCTTTTTGATAGGTAAAAGTAGTAAATCACCCATCCTATGAGTGGGTAAGGTCTCCCACTCGAGATACCCAATATGGGTATAGAAAGCTTGCCACAGGGACCACAATCCTTATCTATGAAAACCACCTGCTACTACTATAATCTTTGAACTGAAGCCAGACTATTATTTACAGGCAGAGGAGAAAATTTATGGAACTGAAGTAAATGTTTTAAAATTTTAATTAAATTTAACATTCGAAATTAAAATCAAAATTATATATTAAATCGAAATTAATATTTTAAAAAATTTAGGAGTAAGAGCAACAAAATTTTCGATCCAGGACTATCAATTAATTTTAAATTTAAACTGAACTAATTTGTGATCCAATAAAATTTTCCGAAAAGGTTCTTTCAAATAATTTTGAACAACAAATCATGATTTGAATTTGAAAGTTAATAGATATGCTACTAGGTAACTTCTGATAGATAAAGATGGATATTTTGACGCAGTAATGGCAATTGAGGATTTTCATCGCATTGTTGAAGGAGCGGGAAACCCTCTTCACCATTTTTCCTCACCCTCAAGTACAGCTGCAGCAGTATATAGTATACTTCCTGAAGTCACAAGGGAATTGAGGTTGAAAACAACAAATATATGTGTATGTGTGTGTATGTGTGCGAATGTTTGTATGTGCGTGTGCGAAAGTGTATGTGTATGTGTTTGTATGTGCATGTGTGAGCGAGTGTGTGTAATTTGGTTTGACTGTCGTTTAGGTTGGACACATTAAAATGGGAAGAAACAAAAATCTCACAAGATTTCGAAGTATGAAATAGAAAATTACAATTACAAGAACTGCAGCTTAATAAAGAGAAATTTTGCTACCGAAAAGTGTCTGGTCGGATTTGAAAAATTCCCGAAAGATGATAATCATTTACAGAAATTATATTAAAGATTTTATAAAAATGGAATTAAATGTTGAATTTTTTTTAACGACTTCAGGAAGGTTAATGCAAATTTCGATCCATTTGTTTTGAAAAGTTTAAAGGAATAAATAAATTCTTCACTATGATCAGGCTTTAATCCGCTTCTGGTTGCTTCATATATATTCCCTGTTGTATTGAAAAGGCACTCATTCATTTCTGAAGAGGGTAGAGCACTAAGGTGTTTTTGGCCAATGAAGACAACCTAATAACTAATTTTTCTTTCTTCGAGCTAGTTAATTGGTAACCTGCCCACCATTCATTTTTTTGGGAGCTTCTGGTAGACTTAAATATTAATTACGTTGTGAATCATTTCACACTTAGTCATTTACTCTTACTTCGTGCTATTACATGAAAGAACCAGAATCACTATATAAAAATGCCAGAATATTCTGAATTTGGGTAGGTCTTAGTCATCTGACATCACAACCTTTTGAAATCGACTGACGTTTGGCTAAAAATCGGAATCCCGTAAAACAGATTTTTAAAAATATTTATTTGAATTTTCATTTTTGGTAAATTACTAAGATATATTTCAATTACTACTGAATATTGCATAAAAAATTTGTTTCTACCCCTAGCTGTGTCATATTCCGAAGTTACCTTATTAACTTAGAAGTAGAGTTATATACAGGGTGAGTCGGGAGGAAAGCACCAAACTCTGGGAGTGTATTCTAAATTTATAAATGTATGACTGAAAAACCCATAAGTTGTAATCCTGTTTTCACTTGTTTTCGAATTACAGCGTTCTAAAGGTTTTAAGTTTAAACAACCAATCAAGTAGACTGGCATAGGGTTAAAAACACACACAAAAAAATTATTTGTCAACTAATCACCTGTCAGTTGTGAATAAGACAACCGTGATAAAAGTGAAAAATCATTACACACATCTCTCCAGATCTGGAATATGTGAATATGATGTTTGTATATGGTTTTTGCAACGGAAATGTTACAGCTGCGGTAAAATAGTATCGTTAACGATTTCCGAGTCGTAAAATTTCGAATAAAAACTTATCAAAACTTTCAACACATTGTGTAAGATAGGGAAACTTCCAAGTGCGCACACCACATCTTAAACGTACCCGTAAACAAGATGTAAATAATGTATAAGGCATTACCAGATTTAGTGGAACTAAGCTCAATACTAACTCACGAAGAATATCTTGAAATTCCTGAAACAAAAGTGATTTCACATTACACAAAAAGGGCTTATATTCAATACCACCAACAACCAGGAGACTATGCTAGACGCATTGAATTTTGTTGATGGATAATCCCTAATGGTCATTTGGTTCAATACATACTTTTTACCAAAGAAGCAATACTCACTCGTAATAGTTTGAAAATAAACCGTAACTATCATTGATGGTCTAAAGAAAACATCCACAAAATAGTCAAAACAAATCTTTATATTTATTTTTCAGTTAACGTCTGGTGTGGGTTGTCGATCGTCATTTAATTGGTATTTTCATTACTGAGAATAGTCTAATAGGAGAACGTTATTTGGAATATTTAAAAATTGGGCTAAGGATCTATTAGATGTTCCTTCAAAAATAAGAAATGCTATGTACTATCAGCAAGATAGAGTACCTCCACATTTTGCTCACCAAGCCACACAATATTTAAATAGAACTTTTCTAGAACGATGAATGAGTCGAGGTCCGGCCTTTGAGGTTCCCGCCAAGGTCTAAAGACAACATCATTGGATTTTTGTTTATAGAACTGGTTAAAAGGTGTGATATACAAAAGGATGGTGAACAATCGAGATGCTATAATTCGCCATATTTTGAATGCTGCATCTCAAATAAAAGAAAATGAGGAGAACTTAAAAGAGGAACAAATACTATTTTCAGACAAGCCAAAAAATGAATAGAGGTTCATGGAGGTGCCTTTGAATTATTATTATTTTTTTTTGTAAAAAAAATCATTCTAAAACCTTTGGAACGATGTTTTTCGACAGCAATAAAAACAGGATTACAACTTTTGGTTTTTTTAGTCAAACATTAATATGTAGAATACTTTGGTGAATTCCTCCCGACTCACCTATATATATATATATATATATATATATATATATATATATATATATATATATATATATATATATATATATATATATATATATATATATATATATATATATATATATATATATATATAACAGGGTTTAGGACCACTTTTAATGGAGCAAAAGAATCATATATATGAGTTCCTAAAATTTAGCAGTATCTTAATCCATATATAATATATATATATATATATATATATATATATATATATATATATATATATATATATATATATATATATATATATATATATATATATATATATATATATATATATATATATATATATATATATAGATCTATTTATAACAAACTATTTAAGTATATTTGTTATGATTTTAAAGACGCTCAGAATAGATCCTCACATTATGTCTGATTGGATAACATGCTCAATAGTATTAAAATCTCATTCCAGTTGAGAAGCTTTTAGTGTTATCTTTTCTTCGCTCATTTAAATTCTTAGTTCTAAATAATATTTAATATGGTGAAAAAATAAATCTTCCATAAATAATATATATATATATATATATATATATATATATATATATTATATATATATATATATATATATATATATATATATATATATATATATATATATATATATATATATATATATATATATATATATATATATATATATATATATATATATATATATATATATATATATATATATATATATATATAAGGATTAAGTATATTTTTTCAACTGGTGTGAAGCGTCAAAACTGTCCAGACACACGAAGCTTGAAAGTGTGCAAGTCAAAGGAAATTGATCAAACAGCTACAGGGGAGTGTGTTCCAGACTTTACCAGTAGAGTATATGTAAGATTGAGCATAGCGGTTAAGTCTGGGGTCTGAGAGTTGGACAGAGAAAGGATCAGATTGTGTAGAAAGGCGTGTCGCACGAGCTCTTCTCAATGGAGAAGGTATGCGACAAGAGAGTTCAGAAGAGCAGTGTCCATTGTAATAGCGATAGTGTAGAGAGAGTGACGCAGCAAATCGACTTCCAAAAAGAGATTGTAGAGAGATATAAAGGCGAAAAGCCCTAGACTTCACCTTTTGGGAACCTATATGAGTAGAACCATCCCAGATGTGTGAAGTATGCTCCATACAGATTCGAACAGAACCCCTATATAGAGCAAGCAACTGGGGTAGCGTGAAGAAATTACGAAGGCGCCTCAGAATACCCAACCTCTTAGAACCTTGTTTAGAAAGAGAAGTAATGTGACTCCTTCAAGAAAGATTACGAGAAAAACATACACGAGAATATTAAGAACAGATGAAAGTTTGAGTTGTGTGTTTTCGAAGATATCATTGTGTCGAGTGGACAGATGGAGGAACTGAGTTTTTGAGGCTTTGAAAACAACCATGTTTTCTCTGCCCCAATTTGAAATACGTGAAAGATCAGAGGTTAGTTACTCCAAGGCTACCATCCTCGAGTCTATTAACTGCTGTTGGGAATGGACGTCTTTCAAACTGCAAGGAGTAATGAAGGGTGGAGTCATCAGCATAGGAGTGGATAGGAAATGAAGTAAAAGAGAGAAGTTCATTAATGAAATGTAAAAAAAAAAAAAAAAGTGTTCGGAATAGGATAGAACTCTTAAGGAACACCACTATTAATATACTGAAAGGAAGAACGGTGACCGTAAACAAAAGCGGAATATGGAGCGATCGGAAAGGAAATTAGAGAGAAGATCGCAGAGAGAAGGACAGATACCGAAAGAAGGATAAAAATTAAAGCTTTCTGCCAGACTCTATCGAGAAAGCTTTAAGATTCACCGAAATGCCGAAGGGCAGGGACCAAGTGTCAGATAGAAGGGAAAGACGATCCACCAGTTGGGAGTTTCTTACGAAAGCCATACTGGCGATCAGAGAAAAGATTAGAAGAATTGAGATGTTTTCAAATCTTCCTGTTAAAGATAAATTCGAAAACTTTAGAAAGAACGGAGGTTAAAGAAATGGGAAGGTAGTTTGAGGGTTGAGAGGGATCCCCCTTCTGCGGTACAGGCTGAATGAGCACCCGTTTCCACATATATATATATATATATATATATATATATATATATATATATATATATATATATATATATATATATATATATATATATATATATATATATATATATATATATATGAGATCCCGGTTGGCTCAGTGGATAAAGCTGGAGGATTTGCACGCTTTAGGAAGGAAGTTCGAGCCCCACTAACCAAGATCGGACACAAAAAATTGCCGCTCGTAGGAGGTTTTCTGTAATTAATTACAGTTTACGGCAAAGTGTATTAATACGCTAATCTCAATACCCACACCTCAGCCAAAAACAACAGCCAACACATACAAATACAATCTATAATGACAAAAACAAACACTCACTCCTATCTGCCACATGCGCAGTAGGTCTTCCGAGTATAGAAACCTAACTACGTCCACAGATGGTTGGGAAAATCTGGACTTGAAAGACCGTGGCAGGGGCTGCTATCAACCCCAGAATACTGTACACCAAATCACCAAGCTGGGTGGCACCACTGGTCGGGAAAACATTACACACTCTCCTTCTCCCGACTTGTCCTCACATAGGTGAAAGTTTAAAAAGTGGCGAAATAACTAACTAACTAACTAACTAACTAACTAACTAACTAACTAACTAACTAACTAACTAACTAACTAACTAACTAACTAACTAACTAACTAACTAACTAACTAACTAACTAACTAACTAACTAACTAACTAACTAACTAACTAACTAACTAACTAACTAACTAACTAACTAACTAACTAACTAACTAACTAACTAACTAACTAACTAACTAACTAACTAACTAACTAACTAACTAACTAACTAACTAACTACTAACTAACTAACTAACTAACTAACTAACTAACTAACTAACTACTACTAACTAACTAACTAACTAACTAACTAACTAACTAACTAACTAACTAACTAACTAACTAACTAACTAACTAACTAACTAACTAACTAACTAACTAACTAACTAACTAACTAACTAACTAACTAACTAACTAACTAACTACTAACTACTAACTAACTAACTAACTAACTAACTAACTAACTAACTAACTAACTAACTAACTAACTAACTAACTAACTAACTAACTAACTAACTAACTAACTAACTAACTAACTAACTAACTAACTAACTAACTAACTAACTAACTAACTAACTAACTAACTAACTAACTAACTAACTATAACTAACTAACTAACTAACTAACTAACTAACTAACTAACTAACTAACTAACTAACTAACTAACTAACTAACTAACTAACTAACTAACTAACTAACTAACTAACTAACTAACTAACTAACTAACTAACTAACTAACTAACTAACTAACTAACTAACTAACTAACTAACTAACTAACTAACTAACTAACTAACTAACTAACTAACTAAACTAACTAACTAACTAACTAACTAATAACTAACTAACTAACTAACTAACTAACTAACTAACTAACTAACTAACTAACTATAACTATACTAACTAACTAACTAACTAAACTATAACTAACTATAACTATATATATATAACTATATATATATAACTATATATATATATATATATATATATATATATATATATATATATATATATATATATATATATATATATATATATATATATATATATATATATATATATATATATATATATATATATATATATATATATATATATATATGACCTTGTCTAGAAGATGCTCCCACTTTTTTTCCAATCGAATAAAAGTACCAGTTTTAGCAACGTTGCCAAATAATTAGAAAAAAATTAGAACTACTTTCTTAGTTACAACAAACTAGTTTGACTTAACCTAACCTTGACTTAAAGGGTAAATGTACGCCTAACAGCCTGCGAATAGGATTTTCCTAACTTACAAATAAAAAAAAAAAAAAAAAAAAATTAGTAAAAATTAAACATTTTTTAAAAATCCAAAAAAGATGTAAAGCTACTTATCGTACATCAGGGTTTGTATAGTGCTATAATGCTAAGATAAAGAATCAAACGTACTTAGGACCATCTTCTAGACAAGGACCTATATATATATATATATATATATATATATATATATATATATATATATATATATATATATATATATATTATATATATATATATATATATATATATATATATATATATATATATATATATATAATATATATATATATATTATATATGCTAATTCACTCACAGACTGCAAATAGGAGATTTATAAAGTTTACTATACGAGGAATCGAACCCCGACCTCTTGGATGGTAAGCCAGATCGTTACCTCTACGCCAAGACAGTTCAAAAGGAAATCCCGTTGGGAAAGCTCAAGAATGACTATCAAGCATGCTCCCACCCCCCTAAGAACTTCCCCGACCGCATCATCTCATATATATATATATATATATATATATATATATATATATATATATATATATATATATATATATATATATATATATATATATTATATATATATATATATATATATATATATATATATATATATATATATATATATATATATATATATATATATAATAATTATATATTATATATATAAGTAAAAATGTTTGAGTATATGTGTTTGCCGTCTGTAATGTGTGGGTGTGAAACTTTGAATACGTTTGAGATGAAAAGATTGAGAACGATCTGTGGTGTGAATCTAATAGGATTAGAAATAAAAGAATGAGAGAGATGTACGAATGGAGAAGGAGTGTAGTGAATAGAGCGGAGAAGGGTGTACTAAGATGATTCGTACATGTGTGCAGAATGAATGGGGACAGGACCGTGGGGAGGGTACTTAGATCCGTGGAGGGAAGAAGCAGGAGAGGAAGGCCAAAGTGGAGATGGATGGAATGGGTGAGGGAAATTTTGGGAAGGAGGAGTATGGAAGAGGGAAGCAGACTTGCGGAGAACAGAGTGAGATTGTGGGAGGTGGAGAAGGGGTTGAAAGGTAGGGGTGAGTGTGCTTGTGAGGGAATTGTGATGAGCACCACCCCACGAGAGTGAAAGTAGTGAAAAGTGATATATATATATATATATATATATATATATATATATATATATATATATATATATATATATATATATATATATATATATATATATATATATATATATATATATATATATATATATATATGTCTATTTTTACATTAATTCCAATGTAATTAATAACTCTGTCAACAATGTTTATGTTTTTAATGAATAAACATTCCAATTATCTTCTATAATCAATGTTATTGTAAGAAAATGTTAATTTTTCACATTCTATATCAATTTTATGGTCTTTTTCCATTCTATGTTGATACATTGAAGACTTTACATCCCCACTTCTCATACTTCACTCATGCTGATAAACACGTCTTTTGAAACAATGTTTCTCAAAAATATTTCCCCTTTCACAATCATAATAATTTATGTTATATATCTCTCTTCTGTTTTTGATATTTATTTTTTATTTAGATTATGCATTGAGGAAAAATTTCCTCTTGACCGTATTTGGAGACGATTGTAGGGAAAAAATTAGTGTTGGGAAAAAGTTACTTTTTTATGTGAGGATCAAACTGATAAAAAATACCGATTTTGTCACTACATAATTCTTTCTTTTCGTCTTCACTGTTTGTTGTGTCTAGTTTTTTTTTTTTTTTTTTTTTTTTTTTTTTTTTTTTTTTTTTTTTTTTTTTTTTTTTTTTTTTAATGGCTTTATAAAGTGATTTATTTATCACATTGTCTGGGTAGAATAAAGATCTAGAAGTGTTTATATATATATATATATATATATATATATATATATATATATATATATATATATATATATATATATATATATATATATATATATATATATTAGGGATGGAGTGAAGTATCGGTATCGGTATCGGTATCGGCAAGTATCGGCATATTTTCCGATAATCGGTATATCGACCTTTTCAGTATCGGTATCGGTATCGGCAAAATTTTTGGATAAGAGTAAAGTATCGGTATCGGTATCGGTAGTATCGGCATATTTTCCGATACCGATACCGTATCGGTATCGGTATCTGGTAATTTTTAGGTATCGGTATCGGTAAAAATTTTGGTATCGCTCCATCCCTAATATATATATATATATATATATATATATATATATATATATATATATATATATATATATATATATATATATATATATATATATATATATATATATATATATATATATATATATATATATATATATATATATATATATATATATATATATATATATATATCATACTCATTATTTAGTGAAACAGGCGAACATATTTTTAAAACTGAAAAACTGAGTTTTAATAACCCCTTTTTAATGAATATGCTGAATACAAATGAACATATGAGTTGGCTGACGCAGGTTTTCGATAGATGAGGAGAATGAACATTCAAAATATTGTTTAATGTTAATCATAATACCTAAGAAGGGTTAATATGCTTCGATCATATCCTCCATGTTGAATTTTATGGAGAGAATTTTATTGCATTAAAAATCAAGTATACACAATGAGTCTAAATTGTTCGGGGGGGGGGGGGGAGCTTACACTCCCTCCAAAGTAATGAAACCATTTTATATTTGGGAAACCAGTGTTTGAGAATATAAATTTTATTTTTAGAAATATCCATAAATAGATTACTCAGCAAGGGGGGGGGGGTTCCGGTATTTGGGTTTTGGGTAAGACGAATAATTGTGGCATACTCGACAAATAAACACTGAATTTTCTAATTAGGTCATATATATATATATATATATATATATATATATATATATATATATATATATATATATATATATATATATATATATATATATATATATAATATATATATATATATATATATATATAAAGGCATCTTTTTTTTTTTTTTTTTTTTTTTTTTTTTTTTTTTTTTTTTTTTTTTTTTTTTTATTTTCATTTCTATAAGTTTGTCTTCTTCACGTTTGGTAAGACGAAAACAAAAATTTACGACATTTGACGTTATTAAAATTTAATATTTTTGAGAGTGAAATTATTACATTTCGCTATTTAATTATGCTGAAAATTGTGAGCAAGCGTGTGTGTATATGTTGGGCTGTGTGGGTTGTGTTTGTATATGTAGGCCTGTGTGGGTATGTGTTTGTATTTGTAGGTCTGTGTGGGTATGTGTTTGTATTTGTAGGTCTGTGTGGGTATGTGTTTGTATATGTAGGTAAATATATGATCTTCATTTTGCATTATTGTTGGCTCAATTGTTTTGTTAGATTTCCTGTTGCAATGAGATTAAAAAGAATAGCTTCATATTTGAGAAGGAAAGAAAAATGAGACAAAAAAAAAAAAAAAAAAAAAAAAGATGAAACAGAGAGAGAGAGAGAGAGAGGAAATGTAAAAAAAAAAAAAATTTAATTATATATATATATATATATATATATATATATATATATATATATATATATATATATATATATATATATATATATATATATATATATATATATATATATATATATATATATATATATATATATATATATATATATATATATATATATATATAAGTATATATATATAAAAAGATAAGAATGAAGAGAGAGAGAGAGAGAGAGAGAGAGAGAGAGAGACTCAGTTTTTAGGAATATAGAATTTGAATTTGAATTAACTTTTTTATAGGTCTAAGAGCATTGTGACCCATGTTTACAGACTTCGCAAAGAAATAGGTTACTTTAACATAACTCCTCCTTTGAGGAGAGGTTGTGCAATGATTTTATATATATATATATATATATATATATATATATATATATATATATATATATATATATATATATATATATATATATATATATATATATATATATATATATATATATATATATATATATATATATATATATTATTATTTATTTAAAATTTGCAAAAAAAAAAAAAAAAATAAAAAAAATAAAAAATACTGATCTCGATTTAACCTTTTGTTTATTTTCATGCTACTCCTGAAGCTTGTGCTTTAAATATTCCATCAAGGAAATGAACAAAATCTAACTTCTGTGATACCAAAACCGTGATCTTTCCGAGAAAGATCACGAGAAAGAGAAACACCTAGAATATGAAGTACAGATGAAGGTTTGAGATGTTTATTTTCGAAGATATCATAGTTGTGTGGAAGGTTGGGCCGAGAAGAGAGATGGAGGAACTGAGTTTTTGAGGCATTGAATACGACCGTTCTTTCTCTGCCCCAATTTGCAATGAAAAATCAGAGGTTAGTTGCTCCTAAGCCACCCTCCTTGTTTCA